>JAGDQP010022149.1:0-28385 GCA_022664845.1 Lepisma saccharinum
CCTAAAATGTTTTGATTATGGCCATATTGCCAACCATTGTAGGAACGACTCAAGGTGTGGAACGTGCGGAGAAAAGGGTCACGTAAGAAATGATTGCAAAGATAAAGAGGGTAATGTACTGTCTCGTGCAGTTTACAGTACTTGTTGCCTTCACGCAAAAATGTATGAAGCAGTTGGAAATTAATACTTATTCTCTCGACGGCAAATAAATATGTTAACATGAATAAAAACAAACTTACCCCGTATATTTTGCCAGAGATCATCCTTAACAATTCACACGAAGAAAAATAACAAATACTGAAGGGATTACTATAGTTTCCGCCAGTTGGCGCTACCTTGGTATCGACAACAAACTTGCTTTGATAAATTGAAAATGAAATAGGGGTTTTCTGCTCCATTTAATAATTTTATTTGGCCAAAGAGGTTCTGAATAATAATATGTGAATTTTGAACAATTTATAACAGAATAAAATAACTATAAATAATAGAATTTAAATATTTCAACTGCCATTCACACTTATTGGCCACACACAAACCGACTATCGCACGAAGCCAATTCCTTGTACAAATTTTCATTCTCATTTCATATTTATGATTACACATAAAACCTTCCGAATTAATTCTAATTGCATATATTAATTGATTTACGCGCAAACACGCAAATTTCTCACTAAATAGCAATTTTTAAAATAATTGCCTTGGCAATGCTGTTTCAAAGTCGTCAATCGTATGTTGATTTGTGAATTATACTGAAAAGAATATACAAACAAGCTTGCACACGCCATTTCAGATACTTGAAACTACAATTCGCAAAATTTTTCCTTCTTTTTCGGCAATTTTCTGATAGATTAAACACTGTTCAAACACATAATATTATAATTCAATTACAAGAAAAATAAATAAATAATGCTTTACCGATTCGAATGCACAATGGCTGCTTCTTCTTCATGATGAAAGGAGCGAACCAGAATTCAAATTTCCCAACCAATATGATAGAATTGTGTTTAGTATGGATTTAATTAGATTGGTGCTATTTCCAAAGTACACAGTCATAAGATAGCAAACGAACTAACCCAACATTACTTAACAAAACAAACAGTATCTCGTCTTTATTGCATCTCATCACTGGAGTGTTTATTCCGGATCAGTACCATAAATGCAGATTCCAAAATTGAAGTAGCCGAGTTTACACAATCTGAAATATATTGAACTGAGTATTCAATTAATCATCAGTGAACATTTCTCAGTACTAAATTGCATTTTTCTTTAAGAATGAAAATCTTCAGAGATATTGTTACATACCACAACCATATTTACGTACATCAAATAGTCAAGATATTCAACTCTAAATCAAATATCTTACGTTCTTTCAAAGTTCATAAATCCTTCCTGATATTGAAGCTGATTGACACAGAAAATCATGAACTATATGATATCCATTCGTAACATAACAAAATTCATAAACTTAAAGACTGTTTACATTGTTAAAACATGAACCAAAATCCATTATTTTATTTTGAAAATCAAAGCAAAATCGTTCGTCATTTTTATTTTATGTTATTCATAAGTTCGGAATCCAGTTCCATTGCTCTATATCTCTGAATGTCATTGCATATTACAATAGAAACACTCGATTTATCTATGTGACAACTAGGATAAATTCATATTTAATTATTCCACTTTTGGCGCAGTCAAACTCAAGACAGAATAAATTATTCATAAGAACAATCATCTCTCATTATACATAAAGTACAACTGATTATGCCAAGGTTCTGCAGTTCAGGTGGATTTTGAAAACTATTTCATATTCTCCTTCACGGTTACACCAAGTTTACAGTAACTATTTACTTCTCTATATTAACTCCCAGGAGTCTAAATTATTTATTTTCTCCAATGAACTGTCATTTCCCGATTCAGTTTACTCCTGTTACTTATCTACCTGGTATTTATTTATTTATAATGGGATGTTTCGATTTAAATTTGTTCAAATTCAAGTTAAGTTTTACCGTTAGCATGAGTTGCTCAAATTTGGATAATCGGAAATGTGGATTTTCTGCTTTAATCACTCCCACACGATGTAATATAGCCCAGAAAACTGATTCTCACTCTCTCTCTCTCCACGTTGATATTACAATGTTTTTCTCCCATTAAACTATTACCGATACAACTTTAGTTGACACTTCTACAACGATAACGTTTCAACAGGCCTTGTACCGAAGATCGGTTTGCATTAGTTTCACTCTTGTTGTTACTTGGAATTTTAGTGCAATATAAGTTTCTTTATTAGTAAGACACAGGGCTGATAGTATTGTTTTCTTTAAAATTCATTGTTACTGTTTTCTGAAGGCTCTATTCGTAGAAATATTGTGTATACAAAAATTGAAGGCACAAATGGTATGCATTCTATGTGAGTTTTAGAACTTCAGTTCAGGGCGAAACCTTTTTAGAATCATTTTTTAAATGTCTAACCAAGACTTGTGCAATTGTGTAATTTCTAACCAAGACTTGTAACTTGCGCAATTCAAGTAAAAACTTATCTAGTTTTCCTTTGTGAACATAAAATTTAAGTGTATAGTACTAGTGTGATTTAGGTCAGGTTGTGATTTCATAATGAAGTAACTCTTTAGCAAACTTTAAATATAAGGTAATAGTGCAAAGCGAATTCATACCTTTTGTCATATTTTTATGATTTTTTTTGCTGAGCGTTGTTACCTACCATTCAGGTGACTTACAGTAAACAGTACAGTGTTGTTTTTCTCTCATTTAAATATTGTTGCGTTTTAGTGTGCGCGGTTTAATTTGACATTAAACATAGTGTAAGAACGATTCTAGGTACTGAGTTTAATCTCGCTTGGCATTTATATTTGACAAATGGCGTAGCTTAATAGGAGCATAATTGCTTATCTGGACATGAGTACTCAGCGCTCTTAACTTCCATGTGCATAAAAGATACGAGAGTAATTCAGTATGAGAACATTATATTTAATATAAACTTGTACAAAATAGGACATACCGGGGGAATACCGTAAGTTAAATAGTACCTTAATTTACACTCCTAATAAATCTACAATATTCATATCCTAACCTCACAACATTAACTCAATCCTCAAATTAATAGTAAATTAATATCAAAGCAATCTCGAATCAATCTGAGAGCAGAGAGTACGTACAAATATACCATAATATATAAAACTCTCAACTAACCTGTAATTACTTGATGTGCGATACTAATCTTGTCTCAGTATTTTGAGCACATTATGTATAAGTATTAAATGTTCAATTCTAAGAGACGTAAACAGATGAGATGCTCACAGATGTTAACTAACGTTCATAATCACTGTCTATCCATAGCGTATGCTTGCACTTCTCCATTTCTAATAATGTCCAATTGAAGATCATTTAGTCTTTCAAAAATGACAAAGTCCAAAATACACTTTCGGAGTTAAAGTTTTAACTAAACTGTCGTCGAACCAAAGACTTTGAATATAGATATTGACTGATCGAACTTAGAGTGACGACTGCCTAAAGAGACCAAGAAGGTTGTACTTTAATTAATTAATAATTTTGACTATCACACTCTGTTCCCATCGAGTCCACGTGTGTGTTGTTATTCAGAAAAAGAAGAGGAAAGGAAGTACAGGTTTTCATCAGAAGGACCGAAGTAATTTGGGAATTGTCTCTGAGACATCCTTGGGTCTGATCACGTTTTAAAAATTAGAAGCATAACTTCTCTCACTTGTTTTTCTTTGTAACACAGTCTTTGATCATGTATCTTGAATACTTCTCTTGGGATATACATTTGTTGTGCATTGCGTAAAGCTGTTACGTTCACATAAACATTCATGTTCTGTTCATGCTTTTCTCAGGAGTTGAGAGAAACAAACAATTTATATAACATTTTTCTTAAGTGAATATCCATGATATTTTGACCTGTTCTTGTCTCTCTGCTTTGAGAAATTATATTAACTAACCGTGTCTCAACACGTATTCTGAATATTTTGTAAATGACATAATCGGCCTTGTCCTCCGTTATTTCTGTAATATTCTATACAAAACATTTATACAATTTTAATGTTCTTACATTCTAAAATCGTTCTTTGAAAAATATGAAATCTTATATCGTATAGCATTACTTTTATTCTTTTTTGAAAGGTTCTTATGAAGTAATTTGATTCTTTTGGACTCGAAGCGAATTGTCAGATGTATTTTCTTCGAAAGGTTTCTTCGTCAGTACGCCCAGGTAAGGTTATTTATCACGTACTATTATGGCGATGAGCTTATGTAGGTGGACATGAAGAAATAAAGAGAGAGAGAGAGAGAGAGAGAGAGAGAGAGAGAAGTCTTTGGTTAGATGCTGTTATTGGCAGTTCCTGTTAGATGACGGGCGACCGTCTCCCGTGGGTATGCAGGTTAGCACTGTAGTTCCGTAATAGGGTACTATTCTATATTCATAGAAGAGTATCGAATACTGGTCCCCCTTTTTACCGATAAATATTCTTGAGAAGTATAATTTTCTGATATCCCTTAGAAAACCAGAGTTCAAATATCTCTTTTTGTCCTTTTTTCATTGGGTTTGTGCATACGCACTCTGTCTTGTTCCATTAGCATGTATAGTCAGTCGTTGAGCTCTCGGATGAAGTAAATTCCACGTGTAAGACGAGAAGAAAGGAACTCGCTTCTGAAGTTGTTTGAGTGGAATAGTGCTGATTTCGTGGATACCAATCAGGATCACTCCCACAATCAGCTGTTGCGTAACGATATTGTACGCGCGATGAACAGTCAGAGGCAGAGAAAAGTGCATATAACTGCTGAGAAAAAGTGCTCATCTCAGGAATCGGGTGTTGGCTGCCGAATATTAAGGGTTTGTTCTCGCCGAATATTAATCTCACAGAAATGAAGTTTATTATCACTTCGAATTGCCTTCCACTTATGATATATGTTTTTATTGCCAGTCCTTCACATTTGAACTTGTAATTCCAATTTACGGGCGTTAGAGTAGCAGACGTACACGACACTAATACAATATTGCCCTTTTCTCTGTTACGCAGCGGCACGCCCACTCCATATGGACTTCCTTGTTGGGATGAAATGTGTGGAGAATCTGCTGCCTTCTATTAACTGTTTTAACTTTTTGAAACTGTTGTTATATTCGTGTTTACACGCCCATCTGGTATCCTTTTTAAGCAACTCGTGGATCATTTGCAGACGTAGTCGTAAATATGGCATGTACGTTTGGAAAAACTTGATCACTCTTAAAAAATACTTACAGTTGTGTCGTGTTAGTCGATGTTGGACATTTAGTTATCTTACGTTATCTTTAGGCATCCTGCGCTGACAAGGAGTATCCCAGATGCTCTCATTGTCAGAAAAGTTGAAACTTTATTACCTTGACTTTCATATATGATTCATTTAATTTGTGTAATATAGCGCACATTTCGGTAACACCCTTCGACCGTTTTTACTGAAATTATAAAATCCCGCGTTAGGCAAACATTCATGAATTGTTGGAATATGTATATTGAGGATGTTAACCAAAATGGAGCATCAAGTATTTAGACACTTCCCAAAAACTGTAAGAATACAATAATAACAAAAAGATAGAAATCGTAACAAATTGGATAGAAAACAGCAAAATAGCAGAACAACAAAATTACTTTGAAATCAAATGGGGACATATAAGAATGGACCTTAAAGAACAATTGGTATTACACTTTATCAACCCGAGGCTTAAAACCTTTCCAGGCGGATTTGCACAAACTGTTGCGCTGTCGCACGACCGATTTTGTTTAGACGAACTTGAGTACGTAGAAATAGAATGTTGTATCCTCCAGGGAAAACTTTATGTGTGACCTGGAGCCGCTACTGGAACTGTTCGCGGCTATACAATACTGAAGAAGAAAATTACATGTCCAGCCATAGGAATGGGACTATGGAAGATCCCTCCAAAGGATGTCCTGAAGAAAATAAAAACACGGGATAAAAATATAAGGAATTTAGGCTTGTATTGGTTATCATGGAAAGACAATTATTAATTAAGTACGTTAGAGGATGAATTATAGAAGATAAATATGGATGGTAATCCAATTGAAGAAAAGGAAGATATAAATAGACGACCAACCGAGGATGATTAGATTATGGGGGAACAGGAGTAGTTACAGGGAAAAAGATGAATATACAGAAAGAGAAGAGGAAGAAGAGGGAAAGGACAAAGAAAACCAAAGTAAAAAGAGGAGAGGTTGGAAATCCTGGATTCCAAGGTTCTATAAAGGAAAAGAAAAACGGCGGAAACGATATGTTTTACGCCAACGGTGGAGAAGAAGGTACTGGGAGAAGGAAAATTAAAATCAAATGTTAATATGCTAAATATAAGTAAAAGTGCTAAAATAGAGGAACCCTTAGGGGAGGGAGAGCTGACGCAGAGTCAAGAGTACAGAGGAATACCAAGAAGATTTGACCCTGGGACCTTGTACTGTAATTTACAGCTTAAATATGGACTTTATAGACTGGAGAAACCCAGCAACTTAACAGCAACACTACAAACCTTGGTTAGAAATCTACATCAGCAGGAAAAAACAATTACTTTCCCTGTGATCGATGAGATAGACAAGATAAATTTGAGATTAAATGGTATTACAACGGATCCAAGAAGAGTTGCTGGAACTGACAGACAGTATCTTCGAACAGCGAAAAGACAGCTTCCAATTAAATAATGTATACAGGAAGTTTGTCATGGCCTATGGAAGGATTGCCTTAAATCCGGCGGAGAAGTTCCCGGTGTGCTGCGTTCACACGAGACAATCATGAAAAGGTGAAATTTGTCCAGGTTAATATGGACAGATCAAGGCTGGCAAGCGCAGAGATGAGGACGTGGTGTGAGGAAAAAGAAGAGGACGTGGCATGCCTACAAGAACCCTACACTAAGAAGGGGAAATTACAAGGAATGCCAGCAGGGGCCATGACAATACTGCCCGAAGACAACAACTCAGTGGTGGCCATCGTTATTTTTAATAGAAGTCTGGAAGTCATATTGCATAGTGAATGCGCAGACAAGTGGACGCAATGTGTAGAGATTATCTACAAAAAGAAAAAGGTTGATTATTATTAATATGTATTGTCAGTTCTCCCCTCCCAGAGAGAGATTTGTATATAGACTGGAAAGAATTCTAAACCACTTTGAAAGAAGGTACATATTATTTGTAGGAGATATAAATGCAAAATCTCCGCTAGGCACTGCCCCGAGACGGAAGAGAATGGAGAAAAAAATTGAAGAACTGATTCAGGAATACGGATTAAATGTCATCAATAAGGAAGGGCAACCACCAACATTTAGGGGCAGGGCTGGAGCGGAGTCCAATATAGATGTAACACTAACAAAGGGAAGAGTTCATAAAGATGGGTATAATTGGATGGTAAATGGTGATCCAAAGACAAGCGCGCACAGCACCATCAGGTTTAAGATCGAGCAAAATCAAGGTAATCCCCAGGAAGTAAAAAAATATTTTAATTATAACACCAATAAGGTAAAGAAAAACAAACCTATAGAACAACTAGTACTACCACAAATATAGGACAACTGTGACCGAGAAGCAATATCAAAATCTGTACCCAAAAAGGATAACAAAAAGGAAGCAAATAAAAAATATTGGACGGGATGCTTGGAGAAGCTTCGTAGAATAATGAAAGCATCAAGGAGAAGCTATGGGGCAGCTGGAAATCATGAGCTGAGGTAGGAGACAATGGTAAAATATAGGGAGGCAGAAAGGAAATTTGAAAAATAACATGAGCAAAATTCATTGAAATATAGATCCGTGGGGCGTACCGTACAAAATAGTAATGAGCAAGGTATAAACAAAATGAGCACTGAACACATTAAAAAGTGAGAATGGGAAATACACAAAAACTTGGGAAGAAACTATAAAATTAATCTATGAAAAACTATTTCCAGACGATTTAGTTGAAGAAAACAACGAACAAAATAAAACAATAAGGGAAAAAGCAAAAAATACGAAGGAAATCAAGAAGAAGTTAACAACGAAGACTTAATAGTAACGTATGAACAAGAAGAGAAAGCAATCAGAAATTTAAAAAAACGACAAAAATACGGCCCAAACGCAATTAAAAACGAAATCTATAAATTAGGCAAAGAAATTTGGATCCCTTATTTGACCAGACTCTTCAATGAATGTTTCAAACATGATTTCTTCCCCGAACCATGGAAGAAGGCCAACTCCTACTAAAGTACGAAGATAAGATCAAGACAAACCCGAAGTCATACAAGCCGATCTGTCTCCTAAATGTCAAAAGCAAAATTTTAGAGAAAGTAATTGCAGAAAAAATAAATGACAAAAGATCAAATCTTAGCTAATGCACATTGCAATATGGCTTTACGGAGGGCAGGTCGACCGAAGACGCAATCAATCGCATTTGTGACAAAATTTATCAATTGAAGACCGAAAACTGCAAATATGTCATTGGTATATTCTTTGACATAGCAGAGGCATTGATAATCTCTGGTGCCCCGCTCTGATGGAGGAAATTAAAAAACTAAAAATACATCCAACAATTTGGAAACTAATTTTAAGTTATTTCGACAATAGAGAAATTCAGGTCGAGCCGTCTAATGGTGTTGTGAGAAAGATCCCAACAAGAGGATGCCCACAGGGATCGGTTCTGGGACCTGTTTTCTGGGACCTTGCCTTCCAGCCGTGTCTGGAGATGATGCTAAGTGATCTTGAAGAAGTTGAGAAAGTGATGGGGTACACGGACGATATGGCAGTCGTGCTCAGAAGAAATAGCAGACTAGATATAGAAAAAAATCAAACATCGTAGTAAGTAAATTAGCGTCATGGTGTAGCAACAATAAACTGAAAATTTCTGCAGAAAGGACCAACTACGTGCTATTTAAAAGGAATTAAAATTACAATAGAGGTCCGATGATTAAAATCAATAATCAGTCTATTAATAGAAAGAGAAACACTAAATATCTTGGACGTACAATTGACGAGAAGCTAAATTTCAGAGATCATGTATAAACTATAACAGAAAAAGCAATTAAAGTAGCACACAAATTGGTCAATCTAGCAAAAAAATGAATTAAGAATACGGCTATATCATGACGCTGTCATAAGAGCCGTTGTTGGCTACGTTGCCAGTGCCTGGAGTAACAGAATGGACAACGTGAGACAAAGACAAACTATCAACAGAGTACAACGACAACTGATGCTGAGCTTAACAGGAGCCTACTGGACCACACCTGTGGAGGCGCTCCAGGTAGCAACTGCAACTCCGCCTATGCACCTTTAGGCTGAAGAAAGAAAACGAAGACAAAATAGAGCTGATAATCAACAAAAGAACACTCGTAAAGGAAGAGGTAGAGGAAAAATTGGCCGGTGCATGGCAGGATTTCTGGGATAAGAGCCCGACGGGAAGAAGACTATATGGTATTATTCCGGATGTGGCTGGGGAGGCAACAAATACAACTGGATATAACGGGAGGATTAATGAACAACCTGACGGGACACGGCCTCTATCGTCTGAAACTTAAACAACTTAACCTAGTGGAAGATAACAAATGTCAATACTGTGGCGAGCTTGCCACCCCGGAGCACATGGTACTAAGATACATGGAGACAGACCATCTAGTCAGCGAAGAAAGGAATCCCCTAAAGAGCAAAGATACAGTGGAAGTTTTGAGAACTCCAGAACTGGCTGTGGTCCTGAAGGAGATATCTATGAAAATATCATTATACCATAAAAAGAAGTTTTTGTGTAGGGAGGCAGCTTCCTGCTAATAAACTCAAAATCAGGAGATAAACAAAACGCAGTATGTGACGTGAACCATGCGAGAGTGCGTACGAATAAAAAAAATCCGATCCAAAGTGCGCGTACCGTACCAACCAAGAGAAATCGGGATGAAATCGCGAGTGAGAAAACATGAAGTAACTATAAATACTCAAATTCGCATAGGTGCGTGAAAGTCTGCTGAAAACCAGTAGCTCTTGAAGTGCCTTGTTGCGAAAGCCGTGGCAAGAGACACCCGAATATAGTGAATGTGTTGTGGTGGTATATAATGGAAAATACTTAATATGTATATAATGGAAAATACTTAATACGAAATAGAAAAGAAAACAGAAACAGTTATATTCTGGAACCCAGAACACAAATTGACTAAAGAAGCTAAAATGTGTAGTGTGAGTGAGTGAGTGAATGCGAGTCAAGTCAGTGCAAGGGATAGAGGAGGAGGGAAGAAGCCGAACTTTGTGGGTTTAACATCATTCCCATGGTGCTGATTCTACACTCCCCCCCCCCCCCCCCCGCCAATTCCCCAACCAAGGAACAACGACGAAGGCTAGTGTGTGCAGAAGTAAAATAGAATATCCTAGTAGTGGTGGAAATGGGACTGGGAAAGTGGAACTATCCATTAAGATGGGAAGATGATCAAAACTAATCCTTTGAGCCGGAATCCGGCACTCCGACAATATCCTAGGGCAAGCCTGTCCTATACTAAGGAGGGCGAACAACTGCCTGAGACATGGTCCTCAAAACATGTAAATTAGTTTGTTCTAAGAAATCAAAGAGTTTGGGAGAGGGAAAGGGGGGTCCCAAAGTGAATAAAAAAGTTAATTTAAATAATTTAAACATTCCCCATGGTGTATTAATGGTAAACAGCTGCTGTGCCTCTGAGTCCAGTCCAGTTGTAACTGCAGATATGGCTGATTTAGGTTCAAAATCATAAAGTTGACTTCTGCCAATTTTGAAAATATGTCATTGATATTGGGAAATGGGTAAGCCATATTATTTAACACTTGTCAACTGTTGTCTTGAAGTCTGCACATACGCGAATTTCCGAATTACTCTTCTTTGGTACTTCCACAATGGGGCACATTTTGCATAATTAGTTTGCTTATGTTAACCTCTTTCTCCTACCTTTACAATCTTAATCTAACCTTTACCGCTAATCTGAAAGAAACATGGCTCGATCTACGTCAAATAAGTGCAGCTTATTTGTCGTTCTATATCTTCACTGTATATTCCTTTATAGTTGTCGTAAAGTCATCTTGAAATATTGTCTTTTATATCCGTGTAATTTGTGTTGTAATTCCTTTATCTCGGAGTTATTTTCAGGTAGTGTCAGTTGTTCCTGAAAGAATTGTGTAGGTAGTGTTGTAATAATGTCTCCAAGTAGGCCATATAAGTTGAATTCCCGGTCTACCGAGCAGAGCATAGAAAAATAACTTTTATAAAGAATAATTCTAGGCTTGTATTTCTGTGTTCAATTTCCACTATGAGACTTTCTTTCTCAATTGTATGCTCTAGCTGTCCATTAGCTGCAAATTGATTTTTACATACTTTTGTATGAGTCAATCTGAGTGTATACAGATATGTGACATTAGGTTTACCGATGCGTCGGTATCAATCTCCAACGTGAGACTAGCACCATTTAATATTGAGAAAACAGGATGAAGATGAGTACTTCATGTAGCCTGTTTGGTTAAGTAATTTTTCCTGCGTCACCACTTTGATATATTGAAAGTAGCACTTCTTTGGAGTACTGAAACTAACTTCTAACTACGACAACTATAAACATTGACAGTTCTGTCTAGATTAACTTAACTTTCAAGACAAAGTTTCAGGAGGATTTATATAAACAGCTCAATCACTGAACATACTTCCGGCTCTATACATTTTGCATAGCACAAAACAACATACGAATATTTTGTTTCAACTACAATTCAAAATAATTGGTAAACCACATCATCAATTTAAACGATTCTAACTTCTTAACTTAGAGGTAGCATTTTCTCTCTAAACCGAATATGGTCGCTAATGTGGTAATTACAATAAATTTAGAAGAACAAGCCGTTCATATTGTCAGGCAAAGAAGAAGGTAAGGTTAAGTGTAAAAATTTGTAGCAGGCACTTAAAACTATTCATTAAAATAATTTCCCTGTGTTCTATGCGGTACGACGATGGGAAGACGCCAAAAAGAAGGAAAGTGACAAATACAAATAGTGGAAATGCTCATCCGTACATATGACCTGGATTTGCATTATTGCAAACGTGGAAAATCGAATAAATTAGTGATTTTTAAAACAATCTATGTAAGAGTGTGTTGTAATAAATTAACGAATTTTATTTATGGCCTTCAGGCATCTAAGGCTCAGACCGGGATAGGAAAGGGGAAAGGATATGGTAAGATGTCAGCCAGGCCTAAGTTGAAGGTACTATCCTGACATTTGTCTGGTATAAATGAATGAAAACAAACAATATGTAATTGTTTGACTGTCAACAATTGGTGTCCATATTTATGAAACTACTCTTTATTCCAATTCAATTTCCTTTTAAATATATATGCGCTCTGGTACAGAGTTCGATTTGCTATAAATTACGAAGGAGGGATACTAAAACTAGTGGTTGCTGGTAAATTTCAACCTACTACCTGTTTGAGTAGAAATACAAAGATTTTGTCCTTGGTTAGGGTGATATTCGGAATCAACAACCGGGGATGAAATTCTCACGTACCAGGAAAAGTCCCCGGCATCCCCGCCGGCAAATCGAACACTGCTCTAGTATATTAATCTGTCTATACGGTATTCAGTTTCATGTAAGATGGATACGCTACCAATTACATGCTGTGTTGTCTTAAGATGCTGTGAATAGCCTGATAAAGGTTTTTGGTTTCTAGAATCATGGAAATGTTCTTCAAACCTTTGGTTTCTTTTGGCATGAACCATGTATTGTTTATTGCACTCGCACTAACTTGATAAACGCTATTTCGTATGTCTATAGTAACAAAATAGCTTTCGTATTCTGTAAAGTTTCTATAAAATATTTCGGGCGGAACAGAAATTGTTTTTAAGATGACGATGATGCTGAAGATTATTATTATTATTCCTGTAATACGAAAAAAGTGACTTGTGATTCTTGGGGATCTGCGTCTTTAATCTTTAACTGCTGACAATGTCTGTTTTAGCCTTACTGTACCAAATATGTAATATGGCCTTTTGATATGGATTAATCTGCCCATGCAAAATATTTATTTTCCCTGGTTTTAAATTTTGGAGTAGTTGCATATGTTAAATGCCCTGAGAAAAAAAGCTGAACTATACAATACACACTATCTACGAAAAAAGTAATGAGATACCATGTGATGTAAGTAATTGGCCTTGTTTGGGTCATATTACCTGAATCATGTATGATGTGCTTCAGTGAGCAAGACCAAGTGTGAAGGACATGGCGCGTCGTGCAGAGCTGTCAAACTTGGATAAGGCGGTAATTGTGCGATGCCACCTCAGTGGATTGCCCATCAGAGCACTAGTCGCTGAGTTAAACTAGCCTCAATCGACTGTGGTTTAAGTGGAAGGTGAAGGAACAGTACAGAAATACCAAATGTTTGGGTGACCGAATATGCCGACCAACTGAGATATCAGAATCCTGAAACACAAAATTGTCCAAAAATCGGAAACAGCCGATGTCCACCATTAACAGGAGTTTTAGGATCCACGATCAGGAGTTTCTGGATTGTATTCAAGCAAAGCTTCCGCACAGATCAATAACGCTCGGAGGTTCAAGTGATGTTTGGATCTCCGCAACTGGACACTGGAGCAGTGTGGAGTGACTAGTCGAGGTTCACACTGTTTCGGTCCGATGGGCATGTGCATTTTGAATTTTATTTTATTTATGGGACATCCTGGGTTAGGGTAGGCTCAACGAGGATAGGGTAGTAAAAAGGATGCGGGAGGGAGTCGGACAGGGCCTAATTGAAGGTACCATCGTGTCACTTGCATGGTGTGACAGGAAAAATCCTGGAGAAACTCAGGTCATGATGGCCGGCTGCTGGTATAGAACTCAGGAATGCGAAGCCAACGCTTTACAACAGAGCTATGGACGTATGAGCGTTGCAGCTACCCGGGAACTCCTTTTACCATAGTGCATAGTGTCAACCAAGAAATTTGATAGCGGTGTTATTATGGTGTGGGGGTATTTCACGTACTACGGTGGTAGTTGCTCGTGGCAGCATGAACGCAGAGTCGTGTAATATTCTAGACAATGAAATGCTTACAATGTTGTGGCGTTTTTATGGAATGGATCCCTGTTGCTTCCAAGAAGAGAATGACAGGTGCAATGTTACTGCTGCTACTATGTGGAAGTATGAAGAGAACAAAGTTCAATGCTTCGATTGGTCTGTTCAAAACCTTAACCTCAATCCCATGGAGTACCTTTCGGACGAGCTGGATCGGTTTGTGAGGTCTCGCGAGCTAAGGCCAACTTCCAATGCCTACCTATCTGTGATTTTGCAAGAGGAATGGCGGAATATTCCAGAGGACGTCCTACACAACCCATTTGAGAGCATGCTGCAGAAGGTTGCTGCTATTATAGCAGCAAAAGGTAGTGTCATCAAGTTTTGACAGAGCAAGGAGCACAGCCAAACAACACAGATAGGTGACCAATTGCTTGTTGGTAAATAGTGTATTTAACTTGCTAATAATGGAAAGATTTGAATGTACATATAGTGTTTTTTATCTGTAGGTTGCAATACATGGTTGTCTTGAGCGTATTGTTGGAGCGGTAATTGGTTAAATCAAGTAAATTAAGTCAGCCATTGGATTCTAATTCGTCCTGAATTTAAAATTAGGACGAATTTTGAATTCGCTAAATTTTTTATTATTTTATTATTTTTATTTAAAATAACTAGCTAAGATTGTTAAATAAAAATTGTAATTGTTCCTCCTATTTGTTACATAATATTAGGGCATTATCCACGTATCTGCAGTACTTAATCTGATAGATACGTTTCATGGCATTGAAGAACGTTAGCTTCAAAGTGGTTCAATATCCGGCAATATCGGAGACAAGAGATTACCTTACATCAAGGTAAAACCGTTCTTGAAACTGAAATACTTTATGCTGCAAGCATACCCCACAAAGCAATTTTGACCTGATTCGAAACTGAATCAAGCTTGCTTTCACAAAAGCTTAGCAAATCAAGCCAAAAAGGTTTTAACAAGGTTGAATCAGTCCGTTTAGTTTACAAGAATCACAGTTGCAATAATCTTAATAGGACAAAGAAGAAAACATAATGTACTTCTTAAAAAGAAGAAAAGTGTTGACCTGGGTGGGAATTTCTCGGAGGCCCACTAATCCAATACTATACTCACCAGGCTACGGAACCACACGATCTAACTAGCTTCTCAAGTGTTATTTATATTTAGTTCATCAAATCGCAAAGAACGCCTGTAGTAAAAGGGTGGGAGTTGTTGAAGATTAACCTACGGTGAAACAGTCCTAGCCTACGGTGACAGCGAGAGTGCAACGAAACAAAGCTTACTAACGATAAATTTCAAGTATGACAAGCTTCCTCGCATAACTGTTCGTTCCTACAACCTTTTTTTCATGCTTGTTTACTACTTTTAACAGAATATCAAATTTACTAAGCTAAAAGCAAGTGACTGACAACCTTGTTTCAAGTTGCTATCTATCTGGGTATTCACTGCAATTTTATAATTTCCTGTAAAAGCTTCGAATTTTTGGGCCATATTATAATCTCATGACTTCAGCTCGTCACGATTCCATTAGATGTTAAGTGTCTAAAATCCACAAAAATCCATGACCCAGCCTAAAAAAAAAAGAACTTTGGATACGCTGGCTTGACGCCTCAGACCTCACGACTACCGAGGTCAGATATAATTTTCTGTATTTCGACTTCTGCCTGTTTTTGAGCGTGAGACCGTGCAGACCAAAATAAACCTCCATATCGTACGTAATTCCAGAACCCAAAATCCTATATCAGGCTTTTGCAACATATTAGGACAAAAAAAATGTAATTGGTGACTAATCGATCATACATAAAACTAAGTACCATATAGATATATTAGTATACGAGAGCGCTTTTTATATATATTTAAGAAAAGAGTGGAACTGAATTTAGAAACAGGCCAGTTTGATAAAATATAGGCATCAGTTATTTACTTATCGAACTACATCTTGAAGTATGAAAATGGAATTCACTACTTTGATGCTATGCAATTCCTTTACCTATTCCCAACATCTTTACGTGTCATGGAATATTTATAGGTTGCTGTAATTAGGAAGAAGAAGATTCAGCTATTAAAAATTCAGTAATTCTTGTGATGTTGATACATAATAACAGAAAATATGCAAATTTATCTCAGAGGAGTATTTTCCTTTTGTAACTGTTCACAACGTGCTTGGCACAATGAAGAAATATAGTGCATTAAGAACTTTTGCGAACATACTCGTTAGGATAATGACCCGTCTATGTTTTCTGTGTTGCAGCTTCCAGCGTCAGTATGGTTATCTGGCTTTTTTAATCCACAGTCATTTTTAACGGCAATAATGCAGAGTACCGCTCGCAAAAATGAACTACCACTTGATAAAATGTGTTTACAATGTGAAGTTACGAAGAAGCACAAAGAAGAATTTACGTGAGTATATTATTTTTCAATATCTTTCTTCCTCTTTTACTAAATTGTACTGTTCATTTTAAAATCATTATGAAAATAGTGTACCACACGTACACCATTATTCTAATTTGAACAACTTACCTTACAGAGAAACGGATATGAACAGGAATGAGGTCTGGAGCAAACTGACTATGAGGCTAGTATTTCAATATTCCTGGTGACAGTTGAAATTAAATAAATATCGCATCTAATACCATGTACTTTTGTTGTACGCAGAGCTTGTACTGTTTTCCAAGAGTGGTTTACAAGGACATCTACCATAATGGATCAATAATCATGATCATTTAACGGTATTATTAACCATCCTCTGGTTTTGCTCTTTCGGAGGATGATTGAAAATAAATTTTAAAATTTTGTTTTTGAAATACATTTTCCCCTTCTACCAGTTTTTGTTAATAGTTACGAAAATTTGTATTTTCTTGTCTCCCTCGTTATAAAGTCATTATCTGGCTTATAGTTACCGGTAATATTTAGTACATATAAAAAAGGGTATATACGTACTGTATTTAATGTAGTTCTGTGTGAATAATGCATGGGGTGAGAGAAACAGCTCTTTATAAAAGAATTCATATTTTTGCACTTTGAACAGTTACTGAGAGCTAAGCGATGGAAGAGCACCGCAATTTTCATAAGATAATAAACTTATTTTACTTCTTGAATGTTTTACAAACCAGTTCATATTTTTTATAGTTTTAAAACTGACAAATTATTTATTTTTATTATTAGATCATCACCTCGTGAAGGTGCATATGTTCATGGTTTATTTATGGAAGGAGCCAGATGGGATGTTAATAGTGGAGTTATAATGGAATCTCGACTGAAAGAACTTTTCCCTCCTATGCCAGTTATCTTCATCAAGGTGAGTTTCTTTAGTTGTATGATGTAAGTTCGTTCAAACAAGCGATACTTGTAATTTGATTTATGCTTAGTATCATGATTTTCTTCATGTCTTACAGTACTAGAAAAATAAAGTAAACATTACAACGGAAAAGGTACATCAATTCGTAGATTTGCACTATGCTCAGGACAACCGTCAAGAATGAGGATTTTTCTCAGTCCTCCAAGAATAATTTTAAGATCTTGGTCACTCCCTTTCCCTGACGGAAGTCATGTAGGCCAAAGGACACTATTCTACAGTTATCTAAAGAGCTTAGACATATATATTATTATGTCTGTCGCTGCCAAAAATGTGATTAGACAAATAAACAAAACCATTTATATTTTACTTGAGACTATGTGCTGTTATGAATATTGAGAACCTTTTAAACCATGAAAAGTAAAGCGAGTTGATAACATATTGGACAGTTGGGTAAAACCTGAAAGATAGTTATAATAAACTAAGAGTAATCGATAAAACAGTGTTGCCATATATGTTTCCTTTCGTACAATGTTCAAACTTCCGTTTTGGAATTACAACGCTCTGAGAGAATAATAAATATATTTTCATCAACCTTGGAAACCACTTCGATCTATGTCAGTGGTTCTAAACCTTTCCTACACCACGAACCACTCCGTAAAAATGTCAGTCTACCATGAACCACTTACCTCAGCACATTTTCTATTCAAGTGCCAAATGTATGAATAATGACTTAACTCATTTAGATGCATTTTCATTATAAAAAACTTGATAAGAGTTATTTCATCGTTGAACAGATGAAAATAAATTTTAAAAATGTACTATTTTTCATTTTTAGAACACAAAAGAACATGGCAAATCATTGAACACAACATTAAATAGAAAATAACAATTTGCACAATTGTACGGGAGCTATGATACCCCCCCCCCCCCAACTAAATGAAACTAATATTTTCAGAAGCTTCAAACTTCCCTGTTTCACATTAGATCTATTAATACAAGAAAAAAGTGATCTGAAGGGTCAAAATCCAATATGGCCACCAGCCACAACATTCATTTTTTAAAACCATGCCTGTGTTACTTAATTCTTTTTTAGAGAATAAACTAATAACAATGGTATTACGAAACATATCTTGTTTAATTTGGTAAATACAGACAATTTGCGATTTTGTTTTTACGCTATTTTGCTTTTATTATTTACATTTTTTACGGTGTAGCTTGCTTAAAACTCACAACATCAAAAACAAGTTTGAGATAAAAGTTGTTGCCTGTTTCATAAGCTTTAGAATGATGTATATATCAGTATGGTTGAACAATTACTGTTAGCTAATGAGGTAGCAATGAGGTGGGCCAGCGCGTGAACAATGCTTTATTTTCTATGTGTGCTCTATCCCCATTAGGCTGTTGTGAGCTGTCAATGATTATTACAATTTGTCTTTACTGTGTAGCGGCAAGTAAAATAGGTGATGAATTGGTAGTGTATTTTGGCGGCCTTTCGTGTGATGTATCACGTACTCAGATGGCATGCCAGCTTGCAACAATGTTTAATCACGTCAAAATTGTTATGTGGGTAGTGAAAAAAGAAGAAAAGGAAAGGAGGTACTTCAATTGTAAGCTATCTTCTGTGCTCAGCAAGAGCAAATAGAACCTCATAGTAGGTTAGCCATATTTTTATTAGTTGGAAATTAAATTTAGTGTTTAATTTTATTTTTTTTATATAACTTACCTTTGAAGATGTGGTACTTTTAATTGAATGTTGTAAGTTATACCTATATTTATTCTTCTCTGTCAGAGCGTAGTAATTGGTTATCATTTTAAAGAAACTTTGTCATGATCTTGTAAAAATTTACGAAACAGAATGAATGCATTAAACTTAACAATTTACTTATTTATTGAAATACAATAAAAAAAGAATAGTTGGTTTTGATTTAATCTTTTAGGAAAATATCATGATAGAGAAACTGTAATAGTGAAAAGAGAATTACGAACAAATTGATGTTAGTTTGAAATGAAACGATGGACTGCATGAAAAGTTGGTTGGAGAAAGTACTATTCGGATTCACAGCGCGTGCAGGCAGAACTATACAAGAGGTACTAGTATCAAAGTGATCATACATCAGTGCAGACCATCTCATCGTTCAACATCTTCAATTTGTTTAAGGAACTCAGAAGGAACGTTCGATTTAAAAGGAACCTGCTTCATTTGTTTAAAAGAATTCAGTGTTGGACCCATCAGAGACAGGAAGTGTTTTTATATGGTAGTGGCTTTAGAAATGAGGGCAAATCTTATCAAGAAATCTGACTTACGAAATGATAAGTGGAGAGAAAGGGTAAGGGCCAGACTTCTTATTGTGAGTAATCTTGTGGTACCAGAAGTACAGACCCTTGGAAAGTGTTCCAAAGATTTTTCACGAGCGAAACCAATTAGAGAGCCCGTGGGTCAACCAAAATAGAAACTGGGGAAGTTATTTTCTATGTTATGTGAGTACATATAAAACGGTGACGAATGCCAGTACACTCTGAATGAATTAAAAGATATTATGGAACATGTATCTGGTCGAGAGAATGGCTGTGATATACAGAAAAATACCTTTAACAACATTTTAAGGATCGAAAAATTGTTTCAAATGTTACTGGAAGGAAACAAAAATGTATTCTGCTTATCAGACACGGCTCATAAAATTATGTATCAGTGATAAAATGACAGGAAAACTTCCCCTGCTACTGAACGGTTAAGGATAGTATTAGATGCAGCCGACATCAGACCGATGGCTTATGACCGAAGTATATACCCAGATTTCATTGATAGCAAATCTGACGGGCAAAACCTCATTTTGTGGAGTAACGACAAAGAAGAATGCTTCTAAACCACAGTTAACAGGAAGTGCATTGTGATAAACCATGCTATAATATCAATTGAAAGGCCAAGATTATTCCTGTCACTCATGCAAACAAATCTGTTATTAACCCTTCACCGTTTATATGGGTCAAAATATCTATTCAATCTATTATCGTCCATTGGAGTCTACGCATCATACCATGCAACTTATGTATACATGACCTCTCTCTTCAGTGCAGAACTATCAAAAATTAATAGTGAAACGTTTCTTAGCATGTGTTTGACAACACAGATGTAAATAACCGCCCGCTGCATAATATAAGTACGTTCCATGCTATAGAATGAAACGTCCCGGAGCGACCTACCCAAAAATTATCCACCTGATGCTGCTGATTAAGACCCTAGGAGAACATAAACCTTCAAATCTGCCACGGCTTCTCGGTGTGTGATGAACCGACGTTGTGCTGAAAGGCAATTTATTAGTGGTAGGAAGAGAATAAGAAAGAAACTCAAGATGGACTCCTACCTGCCTACTGAAGATGAGCCAGAACCAAGGATTGGTAAATGACTCCTACCTACCTACTGAAGACGAGCGAGAGTCAGGAATAAAGCACCTACCAGCCTATTAAAGACGAGCCAATGCTTTAGGAATAGGTTGAGGACTCCAACCTGCCTACTGAAGACAAGCCGGAGCCAGGAATACAGCATCTACCTGCCTACTGAAGACGAGCCGATGCAGCGAATAGGATGAGAAACCCCGCTTGCTTACTGAAGACGAGCTGGAGTTGGAGTAGTGTCTACCTTCCTACTGAAGACGAGTCGATATCGGGAATATGTTGGTCTTCCTACTGAAGACAAGCTGAAGTTGGATAATAGCGTGTACCTGCCTACGGAAGACGAGCCAACGCTAGAAATACGTTTATATGAACTCAGCATGCCTACTGAAGACGAGCTGGAGTAGATAATAAGGTGTAACGCAAATGCTGATAAAGCAAAGCTTAAAAGGTATAAACTAGTAAAAAAATACAAGAGAAGTTAAGGTAATAATGATTTATTAGCAAACTGCTGTCCGAAGAAAGGGACACCAAGCAAGAGCTTGATGTGGTTCGGGCCTGATTCAGAACTGCTCGGGGTCACCTTACATACATTTTGTTCGAGTGCTCGGAAAACTTCGTGTGATGACGTAACATTCCCGAAGTCACTGATTTGAACCAATTCAATATTCACATATACTATAAATAAGGAGATTCATTACTTCCTTTTGTGCTTTTATAACGCTCAATTGAAGAACTATTGTTTCTTATCAGATGTTATCTACATTCTTATCTTATCTTTATCTTATTTATCTACATTCCTATCTTATTTACTGCAAAATTGATTCTATATAATTTATAGCTCAGGGGCGACAGAAGTGACAAAAATACTAACAGAAATGTATTTATACTGAACAAATGTGAGTGACGTCATAAGAGGAGAACCAATGTAGTACAGCTAGTACCACTACTAACACTCAAGTAAAGGTTAAACGAATTAAGAGTGGTTCTTTTAATCTTGAAGGTATTCGTCTGTGTTAGAACCCAAAGAAAAGTGGATAAAATGGCCCTAATAACGTGATTGAGGATTTCAATGAACTCAGAAACTGTCGGAACCTTCAAGAAGCAACTCACCCTTTAATTTGATGTGGCTTGTTGGATTAAACAAGCAACCTGGATGGAATTGTTTCATGAACACCCATATTAGCATCTGTGAAGAGTGTGAATCGATGTACATAATGCCAGTACGATTTATAAATTTGCATCCTAGTACTATTTACACGCCATTGTGCTTGACAGCAGATCAAAATAGAAAACTCAGCTACTCATCTTCGCCATATTTGATCCACTTGCGTTGAATTGAATTGGATTCATTTATGGCCTTTAGCCATCTATGGCTCAGACTAGGATAGGGTAGGAGAAAGGATGCGCACTGCGAACCCGAATAGTACCTTCTCCTTCCAACTTTTCATGCAATCCACCGTTCCGTTTCAAACTAACCTCAATGATGTCCATAATTCTCTTTTCACGATTACAGTCTCTCTTTCGAGTTATTTCCCACTAAGGGCACACAATTAATCAAAATCAATCATTCTTCTTTTATTGTATTTTCAATAAATAAGCAATTTGTTAAGTTTAATGCATTTATTCCGCTACGCAAATTTTCACAAGATCCTGACAGTTTCCTTAAAATGATAATCGATTACTACGCTCTGACAGAAAATAAAGAATATAACCTACAGAATTCAATACAGTTTCATAAGAAGTAGACAGTGTGACCTTACAAGTTTGTGTAACTAATGTTCTTAGACTAAAATAATATAAATGTAATAAATATGTAGGATACTTTCGCTAAAATATATCAAGCACTTTTTTATGCATCATCATACATTGAAAAAGTTGTCTAATCATATTCACTTCATTATTACTTACTTGCAAAGACAATTTCATTTATTTAAATTATTATCATTATGTAGTCTAATTATGGTATATTGTGTAATCTATGTATTATTTATCATGCATTTCACTAAGTTTCTTTGCTTTAAATGTTTTATCAATTATTATTAACACATTTTATATTTTTTTTATGTATTTTCAACTAACTTTATAAATAACAAATTGTATAAGTTTATAATTTTTATTCATAGGACATTATCTTCATCACACTATCTTCATTTGCAAATTATTGTACAAAACTGATGTCAGTAAAATTTTCTTCCAAATATGCCTGTAGCACTGAGAAAGAAACCATTGTTTTAGAAATTTGAGTATGTTTCAATCACGTATGTATTGTCTTTTACCAATGTTTTTTTACAAAATATTTTTTCCTGTAAATTCAAGCTTTGTGCCGAAATTAGACTTACTTTACATATTATATTTTTTTTCTCCGTAACTACAATGCAAAAAATAGCTGTGGTAATTCAACACAATGCGGTGTCTCAGCGTGACTACCACATTTTGTGTGTTGAACCAACACAACACACGGTGTTGATTTCAGTACTGGGAGAAAAATGTTACGGATGCAGCGTGATTTGAACATGGGTTGCTCAGTTAGAAGTCGAGCGTCTTACTGACTTTTTTATAATATATTTATTTAACCAAAAAATACAACAAAAATCTTTTAACTCACCTGTGTGTCTAAATCATCTATTGTCTCTTACACCTCTTTATTGTGAAAAAGTATGGTGTGATTTCCAATTCTCACCTGTGTTTACCGATAATATACTTGAAAAAACATGTTCTAAACGTAAAAAGTTTTATTATAATTACTTTTGTATATTTTTTTTATACTTCATTGACATGTTATTGTATTGATAATTAATATATTCAACATAATAGTGAACATTGGTAGTATCTGGCGAACTTAAGATTAGTTCAATTGTAGTTGCGATTAGCCAAATTAGAACTCTTTTTCTTGCTTAAGGATCCACTCTGAATTCAGGAAAGTACACAAGATTAGCATCCGTATAGTGCGATGATGCTGCTCTCGTAATTCGCCATATAATTTTCTTGCATTGAATCCATATAGGATTAATTTGTCCACAATTTTGAATTCTAGGTGAGATTGTATCAGAATTTTTAATTGTTTACAGTTTGGTAATTAAGTAATTCCTAGCTGATACAATCTATTATGGACTGGATAAATTTGGTGTAAACCCTGATATTCACTTTCAAACACTTTATAATTATCTTTCAATTCCTTTAAGTATGGCCATATTTCGTCCCAACAAATATTATTAAAATATCGTTGGATTGCTGGTATTCTCTGTCGCAAAACAAAAGCCCCTTTTCTTATCAAGAGACAACCTGAACCTTCCACCATTATGAAGCACGTGCCTCACGCCAATTTCCCAGCGTTGCCGTACTTCAAGTGCCTCTCTCTCTCTGGCCCCATCATAATGGTGATTTCCCTTGTATTCGCCGCCAGATACTCATAAAAATTAACTAACTGTACTGTCTGGAAATAAGAAGGAAAATCTGTAAGGGATTTAAAAGAAGAGAAAAGCGGAAAGGAGTTTTTTAAGTTAATTTAAAGTTTGGCAGCATCGTTCCTCTCTCTTTTGAGGCTGAAGAGTGGGTCGGAAATGATGATTTATGACTGAAGCGGTTTGTCCTTTAGATCAGGATTTTCAAGAAAAATGGTTCCGAAGAGGGAAGACAGACTATACAAAACCACCACACCCAATATTTTGTAAATGTACATAAAATTGTTTAACAGACCATGTATCAATTGGCAAATCAGCCCGAAATAAATATACAATTTGAACATACGTCTCAGTTAAATATGGCAATATGCCCTGTCATTTCCTGACAGAAAGCGGTAATTGATCGTCAATTCGTCGGAACATCTCTTCTAACATGGTAGCAGAGAAAGTATCTGGATATTGTAAAAATATTTGCATAGTTCTATGAATTAACAATGCTCTCTCTTGTAACATTAAATTCTTTAAACTTATTCGTCCCTTGTCAAGTGGAAGATAGCAAGTGTTTCGATGTACTCTCAATATTTTAGAACGCCAAATAAAGCGACCGATTTGCATAGAAATTGCCGCAAAAGTCTTATTTGGCATCGGAAACAATTGCAAGTAATGTGTCGCTTTGCTAAGAATATAAACATTAATGAATTGCACTCGTGCTAAAAGGGTGGGAAAACATTGCTTATATATTTGCAATGAAGCCGTAATTTTTCTAAGTAAATGACCTGCATTAAGGCGAATGGTTTGCGGAATATTAGTCCATCAAATTCCCAAAAAAATAAGTTGGGATACCACTGTCCCATACTTTTTCCACTCTACCCTACCTGTATTTTGAAAGGGTAATATTTTCGTTTTTTTTTATTGAGATTAATATTTGACACGGCACGAAATCGTGTCAAGCCTTCCATTACTACATTAAATTCTTCTAACGCGCTAGATATCCATCTTGCATCGTCAATGTATACCATTGTTTTTATTGTGTTGTGTTGAAAATAGCTTCCCTGCAATTTATTAGTAAGATATTGAGTTAAGGGAACCATTGCTAACGTGTACATATATGTAGCGATAGAACTGCTTTGATTTAATTCACGTTCCATTCGAAAAGCCGGTAATACTCTTTTATTTATTTTCAAAGAAATTGAACGGACCTCATATATATTTGTCATCATTTGTATAAATTACGCAGGAAATTTAAATTGACGAAAGGTTTCCATTAAATATGTTAAATTCAACGAGGAAAAAGCATTGGCAAAGTCAGTTGATACTATACCAATATCCGGTAATATTGAGTGTTGGTACGCCTGGATGACTTCGCGAAGAGAGACAATAATTACTTGCAAAGGTTTTGTATTAGTAATACCTCCCTGACTTTCCTCTACTAACATAGGTTGTAACCGATCTATGAATATTCTTAATAATATTTTATAGTCCGTATTCAACAAAGATATCATTCTATAACTGGTTGAATTATTACATTTTTGCTGGATTACTTTAGGTATCAGAATTCCGTACGATCGTGTGAGTTCCATAACAATTTTTCTGTTTCCTAAATACAAATTATACAGATTAAACAAAAAAGGTACTATTTGTTGACTAAATGTTTTATAAAATTTAAGTCCTATACCATCAGGCCTTGTCGAAGCATTGTTGTTCATATTGTTAATGACAATAACAGTTTAATTGTCTGTAATGGGAGCACTTGAAGTGTTTTGTTGATTTATATTAAGTTGCTTTAAAACTACGTGAGAAAAGAATGATGCACTGCTCTGTATAATTTTTTGTTTATAGAAGTTTTGATAATGGTGTCGTATGACACCATTAGCATCCCCCCTTCATGTTAGCTCCATCAAGCTAGCCCCTCCCAGTCCGGAACGAATTTCGAAACTTTGACGGGTTTTAGTGCTCAATTAGTGCTATCGAACCGCATAATTGAACGAATTCGTGCCAATCATACAAGTTATCTAAATAGCCCCATTGTTGGGAGGGGCTAGCTTGACACCTGGCCCCTCCCAGTGAGCACGAATTCTGAAGCTCTGTCAGTATTTAGCGCACAATTAGTGCTGCACAACAACACATTAACATCAACCCACAAGTCTTAAATTAGCTTAAAATGTAGCCTCAACTTAAATGTGGCAATCGTCAAGTTAGCCCCTCCCAGTCCAGAACGAAATCTGAAAGTCTGCCAGGATTTAGTGCTCAATTAGTGCTGTCGAAATATTTCAGTTCCGAAATACGTGCAGCTTTAATTAGCTCAAAAAGTAGCGCCATTATAATGAGGCTACCCTTACCCATCACGCAGAATGAATGACAAAACTAACGAAATTTATATAAAGATTTAGTGCTCTATTAGTGCTATCGAATCGCTTAGCTTGCAGAATTCTTGGCGTTAAAAAAGGCTATATAAATAGCCCCATTATTTTTCAGCGACTAACTTGACATTTGGCCCCTCCCATTGAGCACGAATTCTGAAACTCAGTCAGTATTTAGTGCTCAATTGGTTCTGCACAACAACACATTTCTTTCAACCCACAAGTCTCACACTAGCTTAAAATGAAGCCTCAACCTAAATGTGCCAATCGTCAAGTTAGCCCCTCCCAGTCCGGAACGAAATCTGAAACTCTGTCATGATTTAGTGCTTAATTAGTGCTGTCCAAGCATGCTAGTCTGACAATTGGTGCTGCTCTGTTTGACTCAAAAGGTAACCCAATTTTAAAGAGCCTACTCCACTCATTTCGCCGCATTACAAAAAAAACACGAAATTCCATGAAAATTTAGTGCTCAATTAGTGTTCTCGAATCGCATAGCTCACTGAATTCGTGGCGTTAATAGAGGTTATATGATTAGCATATTTTTAGGAGAGGCTAACTTGACACCTGGCCGCTCCCAGTGAGCACAAATTCTGAAATTCTGTTAGCATTTAGTACTCAATTAGTTTTGCGCAAGAACACATTTCTTTCAACCCACAAGTCATAAATTAGCCTAAAATGTAGCCTCAACCTAAACGCGCCAATCGTCAAGTTAGTCTCTCTCAGCCCAAGGGAAACAGAACCACATTTGACATATCATCAACACTTCAGCGCGCGTGATTGCAGATTCAGTACTTGCTAGGAGTCCGAAGACTAGGATTCAAACTTGACTAATGGTTCGAATCCCACTTTCAGCTGTAGGTACCGTCTCTATATAGCCTCGCTGCTGAAGGGGAATGATAAATACCCTAACAAACCACAAAATCCTGATTCACAAACTTGTTTTGCCTATTAAAAAGGTCTTGCATCCCTCTTCTAAAAGTCGTTAGATATGGAAGTAAAATCTTTTAGATTGATTGCCGTATGCACTCTGTATTTTGACTTAAAATTCAATCAAAATTCAATCTGTATTTCGCAATGCTTTCACTTCAGAATGATTTTCGTGACATACTTAACATTGACAATTTACAAAAAAATTAAGGAGCTAAAGGGGTTCGAACCGAGAATCTTCGTTGAGATTTTCATGAAATACATTATAGAGGTAAAAATATTCAAACACCTTCAGCACCGCATATTTCTGTCCTAACCACTCGGGCACTACCAGGGCTGACGAATTTGCTGTAGTTCTCAGATACAATCTACTTATTTTCCCAAGATCGTTTGTTTCGAAAATTACTTAATATTGCCCCTTATTATTTTGACTACATGCAATGTTGTTATGCAGTATTGCCAACGTGGAAAATTTGAACAAGATCGGTGAAAACCTCTACTTGAAAGATCTCAAAACAAAGCGTCGCCTTTTGTTTATGGCGGAAAGTTTAACAACATTCAGTTATCAAATAAACAAAGACTATTTAAGAAACTCCTCCGCATTGGGAGGTTTTCTCATATGGAAGTATTTTTTCTTTACCCGACGCTAAACCAAAGATTGCAATTGTTTCTGTGATATCAACAATGTTAAAAGTAACCTTTTATCATTCTCGGTTTGCAATGTCAACAGTAACCCTTTATCATTACTGGTTTGGGGGAGAAAATCTGAGTTTATCGACAAAAATACCTAAACCTTTTGTTGTTCTCCACCTTCCTTTTTGTTACAGTTCCGCTTAGTTCCTATGAATTAACAAGAGCTCGGTCAAGTTGCCCCCCATATGGAGTTAGAGGATGAGACCACATGCATTCGTTAGTGCATAGTTAGTGCACGTTAGTGCATCGTTAGTAGACATAACACTAA
>JAGDQP010022150.1:0-11885 GCA_022664845.1 Lepisma saccharinum
GAATCCATCCGCTAGGTAGCTCTGCCACAGACGTCATATTCTACTGTGAGGTCTATGGCAGAGTTACCTAGCGGATGGATTCCAAATCACGTGCTCTGAACAAAAATACATTAGTTTTAGCGCAGCCAGAAATGGGGAAGCGTGATAAGTCTATCTATTATGAGGTCTATGGTCATACATTGAAACAGTTGATGAAAAGACGCAGTTTTATTTTTCTATATATAGTTACCTAATTAACGTACTGGGTATTTATTTAACCTGCTTACCGTTAATCAGAAGTGCAAGGATCTTTAGGACTTTCAGGCTTTTAATCTACTGAATCACTTTTGTTGCAGATTTAAAGAAAAAAATAAATAAATAAGACTCATTTCGCAAATTCATTCCCATGAAGTTAATATATACGAAATGCACAATATCACTGAGAAAATTGAACATACGCAAATACGATAATTACAGCCGATCTTAAGTTTAAGTTTGGTCACGAGTTCAACCCACGTGCAGGCAACTGAACGGCGTGGTTTGGAGTACTCCACCAACAACTGTAGGAGCTATCCTTGGAAGATCACCAGCTTGTTAAAGGTCTTTTCAATCAACATTCCATCTGAATATTTTCTCTTCGGGATAAATATACGCAATCTTATCAATGGCATACATCACAATATCCTTTCAATCTTAATTTGCAACAAAGATACACACACACACAAATGTACATACGACTTTCCTTAATACACATACAATGAAGATGATGAAAAGAAACCGCAAACGTCTACAGGCAAAACCAGGAAACGGTCTATACAAATGTTCCAGAAACACTTTCCAGACATTATTCTAGTAAACTTCCGGTCACGAGAGGCCAGAAAATACTGTGAAGGAAACAACCATTTATGATCTTTATAGTCAATAACTTCAGACAAGAATTCACGAGTAACTCCACCCTGAAATTTCGGGCGTACCATGTATATATATTTTTTTTTCGTTACTTTATATATATTTTAATAAAGTTATTCACTAAGTCGTTCGCTACCTCACTTGACGCACTTGTACAAAACATTTGTAAAAAAAAAAAAAAAAAAACAACCAAGGAACACGCTATTAGCTCGCAAGCAACGTTCAATACTGCAGGGTCGTAGTCAGACTTTGAATTATGGCCGGGTGGGGAGGTGATGATGCAGGTTGGGCAAGGAACAACGAGATAATCAAATGTGATTGTCAAAATCTTATAACACTAGCGCCATATGAGATACAAAGTACTTTTTAAACAATGCTGTGGTGGTGGAGGGAGACGAGACATACGATGATAGCTAGTGAACTAGCTATGTCAATAATAACTGAATACTGTGGCCAACGAACTGTTCTTTTCGCTTGACTTCACTCAAGCAATCATTTTTAAATGTAGTGAACTGGCAAATTTTGACCTAAGCTAGTCGCTTCTGAGGGATGACGATCCGCGGCGATTTTCAGGGCCTTACTTGATGTAGCATCCCGGTATTCGTTTAACGAAACTTAGGTAAACTCTGGAAATCCTTAGGATGACAAATAGCGGTGCCTTACTATAACCGGTCCAAAGTAGTGACTTTACCGACTAGAAAACGGGGGCTGGAGCAAGCAAGCAACCTAAATTGTTATATACAGCGTTACAAAAAATTAAAATTACAAAATTGTAGGGTTTATGAGCTGTCACCAAGCGAGCACAAAAGTTTTACTAGTAAAGGAAAACTGGTTAAGATATTGGCTGTGATAGTGTTGCCACGAGACGAGACAACAGAGAAAATGGATATAGGAAACGAGACGAGACAGAGCTCTCGTAATGTAAAATATAGAACTTTTCGAGACGAGACAGCCTAAATCTCGTCTCGTCGGCAACATTAGCTGTGCATATTGTATACTGATGACTGCCATTGAAGGTATGGTTGAGATAGGCGATGGAGGTTGTGGGTTCGAATCCCGCTCTGGGTATGGATGTTTGTGTATGCTTTTAACATACAAGTAACAACACTATTTCAAGTGGACACTCAGAACTGAAGGAGTTATCCAGTTTCCTGCCACTTTCATTTTACAAATTATTCCATCATCCACTAGGCCTGCGACAAAATTGACGAAAGGACTTGCATAAAATTCAGAACTTAGGGTTTCTTGTTTCCTTTCATGAGATATTTCTACCAAGAAAGTTTGCAACTCTTTTATTAAACACCCTGTGTAGCAGATCACACACCACAAACACTATCTCTCTGGTTGAGCTGTAAGTTACATTGGCGAACGGCCAGTAGGAACAACGATTTACGTTTCTTCAAACCAGTTACATACACATACTGAACCTAAGAGAGAAATTCATAGATAATTCTCTCTTCAGCGTTCTTCCACGTTGCTCTTCAGTTCCAATTTTTAGCTCCTCAAGTGCTTGAGGGAGCGAGCACGCACGTGAACATGAACTCTAAAATTACATGACAGCCCATATCAAAACCCAGAGCATCGTTAAGTGCGGGTGAGCCAAAGTTAAGTAGTATCAAAAACCGCACTAACGTTCCAAAAGTAACACATTGCGACCAGCATCAGGGCAGTTAGGTTAACCACCGGTTATTTGCCTCTGGAGATGGTGTGGTACGATGTTACGACATCAGCGAAACAACACTGTTCGCTGATCAAATCCACACAGCTACACAACTGTTTCATAAAGTACATTTGACAACGACGATACCCGGAACAAAAAAAAAAGCATTTATAAAAATATGTTGACATTTTTGCGGTATGTACACATTGTACGTTTGCTTCTTTTTATCATTTAAGTCAACTTAACCCGTCTGTCCATTAGTTTTTATTTTCCAATTTATTTATGACCCTGGTGCACAAACCAGAATAGTGCAAAGGATGCGGGAAGGAGTAGGTTAGAGTTTAAGTTGAAGGTACTATCCCGGTATTTGCCTGGTGTGATAGAGAAATTCCCGAAAAAGTAAAGATGGTTGGACGCTGGGATCGAACCCAGAACCTCCCGAATGGGAAGCCAACGCTTAACCAACTGTTCTACGGCCAGTCAGATTTCTCAGCAATTTAAACGTCTCATTACATAAGTATTATCCAGCAAAATACATACATCAATCTGGACAGTAGAAGCAACTTATACAAACGAAATGACTGATTCCCCAACTAGCTAATCAACTTTTATTTAAAATTCACTGTACATTTCCACCCGTTCTTAATCAATTAAGCCAATGAACTTCCGAAAGTAAGCGAAAAAAGCAATTTAATCCAAGTGTATTCAAACATATGCTTACGTTCTGGGCTAAACCTCTCAGTGTAACACTATACGGATTAATGAATAATAATAAACATCACACCAAATGCAGGCAATCCACGATTCAAAGCTTCTGTAAAGAACTATCTCCAGAGAAAAAGGAAGAAGCAAGACAAGCAGATCAAAACACGCTGTATGCTGTTGGATGACGTGCATATAGCAGAAGAAAAATTCCGAGACAGTGATACCGGATGATATCTTTTTTTTTTTCTTTACCTCGCTTTCGTTTCGACACAATGTTGCTATCCTCCAAATTTCCTTTATCCCTGTAGAAGTCGTCCGTGAACAGACACAAGGCACGGGGATAAGCCCTAAACCTTCAAAACATTGATCAGTGAAACGATCAGTCGTCTCTGTACGTACCGGTATATTTCCGGTAAATACCATGTTATCTCGATGACAAGAAATAAAATTTATGTACCCAGTGATTGTTTCGATATGACTTAAGCTGTTGTTAATGTCCTACACGAGCTCCTAAGCTTAGGATGGGATCCATACGTTTAAAGTAGGCTCCGAGCCACTCTGTTCAATGGACCCCCCCCGCAGGATTTGATTTCGGAACCACACGCATAGAAAGCACTAGCGTTAACCTCTCGACTCACCAGACGCCCCATTGGTTTTGTGATTACGGACGTGGACTTAGGATCGGCACTGTTGAGACACGCATTTTCATTTCCAGAAGTTTCCTCCGCCTCCAGGTTGATATTTTCCATTCCTGTCTCCGAAACAACGTTCACCGAGAAACGTGTGAGGGCAGAGCTGAAACAGGTCACCGGGTCGATGCTCGGTCTGACCCGGAGGTTAATACAGACTTTTTAATAATTTCCTTGCATTTGAACAATGTTTCTTTCGCGGGTGACCGGGAACGAAAGTGTTACCCGCAGAGAATGAAAAATACGACGCCAAAAACTCCCTGTTCATAATATTTCCCAGACCAGCTCAATCGGGTCAGACCGAGTGATCGGGTAGCCAAAAGTGACCCGTTTCAGCTCTGGTTTAACGCCATAGAGCAACGAAGAGATGCATGCTAGGGATGATAAGTAGGAGCAGCAGAAAGGCTCTTAAAGTTAGATATGACCGACTGCGAAGATGAAGTGGAGATCGCTCGGTCAGATAGCTAGACCAATAGATGGAAGTTGGACAACAAATGTTCTACATTGGATTTTCAAAGAAAAGAAACTACCCGGAAGACAACCAAATACAAAATGGAGAGAAAATCAAGCATTTTCCATGCGAACCCACAGAAACTTCCAATCATATTATAGATTGCCCAACTGCCTAGAATATCTGCCCAATTCAATAAAATAATTAACGTTAAAAGACACACACTAATTAAATTGAATTATGAATTTGTCGTAAAGATGTCTCGCGGGTGTGTGAATATACTAGGTTGCAACACTTTTAAGTCACTCAGTTGCAGAAGACATTGGTTTGGCACCCAGGTGCAGTGTGACAGGCTGCATCCATGATCTCTCTCTGTACTTGGCTTTCCCCTTCATATCTGTTCTTGGTCCAGCTGCTCCTTCCAAAAATACATACACGACACGAAGAACCAGCTACCGCTTGCTCCCTTCGCGTCTGAACATAAAAGCGTGTGTGGGTAGCCCTCTGAACACCCTTCCCTCATCACCAACCACTACAAAAGTTTACACTCAGACTGCATACAACCCTCTGCAAAATATATGATCATCTTTCTTCACGCATTGCCATAAAAATCATTTGAGGGTTGCCAAACAAACAGATACATTTAGATGTAATTGAAACGGGGGAAAACAGGAAGATATCAAAATTCGAAACACAATACAAGTTCTTTCTACAAGACGGAAATTTTCAGAAGACAGCACAATTGTTTCGCAACTGGATCTTCCGTCCAACATTGTTCCAACAGGTGAATGATATGATGGCAGTCTTGTTCCGACCACAGTTGCTTTCTGTCTTAATTCTTCACAATGTATACTCAGATTCATAGAAAACTGCCGAGCAATACTGATCAAAGTATTTAACAATCCGTGTACTGTTCTAGTATATTACATTAATTCGCTGTTGACAGATTTTACAACTTCGACCCAATAAAAATTCTCCGATAACCATTTTCTCTGAACCAGTCTTAACATTTCAAATACAACTTGAAAATCATTTTATACTAAAAAAAAGTTCCAATACCCATGCCTCAGTCGAGATTCGAACCACGGCATATCACTCAACACAACTTGGCCACGGAGGCTGCATACAGTATTTTCATATGGGTACAAATTGGCAACTAGTTGTAGCACAACACAAGAAAGGTAATGTTTACATAATCACGTAAATCAGTAGATTAGTCAGAGCATATATGAAAAAGACTCAACCGACTGTCTGATATGCAGAGTTAAAGAATGTATGGAGTTACATTCATAGCCTCAATTAGCCTTCACGAAAGCTTTCAATCCGAGGGAGAAAAAAACATTTACCTTCATAATAAACATTACCACCACCGTAATCACTTTTAGGCATACATAAAATATCAAAGAACATAATACTGCGACTGAAAACAATGCACCACCATAAAATCGAATCCGCATCTAATGATATGGCTGGATAATTTTCCTTCAGATCTAATGACGTACTACAGTTGATCTTACCTTAAACCACCTCCTAAGTTTCCTCATTTTAAGTGAGTTCAGGAAGCTCGTTAGATATGAACTAGATTCATCTTCAGAGCACTACATGAAAATAAAACAAACGAAAGACTGATGACTCAACGGCGGAATGTTTGTATATCTGGTCAAAATCATAACAGAGAAATGAAATATAAACAAGAGGGGACGGGGTGAAGAAGAAACGATAACCAGTTTTTTGAAAAACAAACTTTGGACGAAAACTTGACTCATTAATCGCTAAATTCTTGTTCTTCATAACGAACAAAATTATATTTACTTCTATGATAAACTGAATTAATGAGATCATATTTCATTTCAGGCCGTGCTGTACTTTAACCCTATTCAAAGACTGGACCCCTTTATTTAATTTTTTTCTACATTTAAGTATTTTCGCTACGAAGAACGAACCTTTTGAGAGAGAAAAGAAAATATGTTCACTCTGCTTAGGTCAGATTTTCGATTCCTGAAATAGCCTGTTCGTGATCTGATAGTTCGCTCTCTCATTACAATAAATGACATCGATCCGTAATTGACATTCACTCAATATAAGAATGGTTCCACAAGCTTTTTATTCAGATGCGCTAACATTTACACTATCTGCGTTGAATATTGGCGTTCAGATCTTGCGTTCAATACATGCCAGGGAAAAGTTAAACAAAGAAATTACAAATGATGTTATTAATTTTCATTCGTGAGCTATGGCCTAAGGGACATCCCATTTGAATGATGATGTACTTCCGGGAAAGGAATGGGAAATATGGCAGGGTAACCCTGGAACAACGTTAGTCAGTCAAATGGCCAGAATGGTCGGCAGCGGGTTTCGAACCGCTTTCGACATGATTCACCTGATCCGAAACTTAACCTGATTGACCGTCTTGACTCAAGTGACCATAGTCCACACGACTACCTTACTGGGGGTATATTTGGACACCCCTAGGTGAAAACTATTACTATTGTTAGGAACTTTTCGGCGTCGAGTTTTTTTTGTACTCTGGGGATAAAACATCGGACAAAAACACTGTTCTAGCGCAACAGTAAGAGGAAAACGGAGCCAACGTAGCTCAGTGGTAGAGCGTTGTTGTAGCATTCGGGAGATTGTGGATTCAATCCCGGCGGCTGACCATCCTGACTGAGGTTTTTCCTCAGTCACACCAGACAAATGCCGGGATGGCACCTTTAACATTGAGCCTGGCCAACACCTTCTGGAACCCTTTCCCCTACTCTATCCCGACCCGTGCCTTATGTGTCTAAAGGCCATAAATAATTGTTGTTTTTTTTTTTTAAAAAAAAAAAACAAGAACAAAAACTCTCCTCTGTATACCAAGTCGGGTCCGAAGCATAGACCCGGTCCAAAACGTGACTCATTTCGGCTCTGGTCCGCCGTTCACAATGTTGTGAATTCTAATCCCGCCTCTCGGGGCGTGCGTAAGCCATAGTGCTGTTACCGCCCATAAAATTCATTTTATCTTATCTAATCCCGCCTGGAATATTTGTTGGCTCTTAGAAAAAGCATTCCATTCGTTTAAATCGTGACGTGCCGAAGTCGATAGTTACTAAAATTAACCAATTAAAATAAAGCTTATGAAAGTTTTACTAAATCTTTGTCGCAATCTGGCTCTTCTGTCTAAACATTTTTTTTTTCTATGTTAAATAATTTTATTAATACTGCTTCCAGACATTTGCTCCAGCGGAAGAGTAAGATTTTGGAATTGGTTCGGATTTGATTTTCATGTGAATTGGTTTAGGCCTTCAGGGGTCTCTGGCTCAGGCTGGGATAGGGCTGGAAGGTAGTCGACCAGTGCCTAGTGTTGACAGAAAAAAAAAACTCTCAGAATGGGCGGTCACTGGCATAGATTCCAGGACCTTCCGACTACTAAACCAACGCTCTGCCAACTGAGCTATGGCATTCGGTGAATTAGTTCTGAATTGCACAGCTCCATCTAAGTATTCTATACAGGCGTACATTACGTATTAAACAAGAAATATAATGCTTTCACAAAAAGATAACTCGCAGATAATGTCCAACGAAACAGATTCTATTCTAACATTTACTGCAAGCTATTGCGACCAAAATACAACTCCGTTAGAGGACTGACTGAAACACGTTTCAATAAATAAATAAAAATCGGGAACCGTATCTGATCCAGAGGAAATGGGAATTCTCCGGTGTATCTATTGAGATTTGATGTTATCGCGTGACTCATGACAGAGTATTGATTACTGCAGCAATGTGCCATGCTGACTCACTAGCTCGACAACACTCCACGTACGGTTTACGTACTCCCGCATTTCGACTCCAGCCAGGGGGCGTTACGTACACACTCACACACTTCACCGTTTGGAATCTCATTATGATATTAGTGGCGGCACACAAGCTGAATGATTCAACACAATAAAAAAAAAGCTGTTCATTACCTCATGAATAAGAACAATTGAAGAGAGATGCCATCCATCAAATACGCAATACCTTGTAAGTCCAGGTGAGATGTCATTGAAGATTATTTTTTCATTGTTAAAGCTGTTTTTCTTCCTCCTCTTCCTTATTGTGTCTTTTTAAATGGGGAAATTCTTTCAAAATTACCAGCTGAAACTTGAACAAGCACGTTTATAGCGAATTTAAGACGCACACACGCACATAACTTCTTGAAATATAGGGTGTCGCAAAATAATACCGACAAAACCACCTGACATGAAAATAAAGAAGTACAGCGTATAGGCTGCCGAAAGTGTGGGAAAATGATGTTCAGAACTTGATATTTCCAATACCAGAAGTAGAACTGAGGCGGCATAATACCTTCAAAGACTTAAAAACCTGATATATCAAAAAAAAATACATATTCCAAAATTGTGCAATATATTTCCCAGACATTCTCTGGAGTAATGTAGGCAGAAATAAGCACAAAAAGACGACTTTTCGTATAAGTACAGACGATAAACGTTAAGACACCTAACCGGGCAATGACAAGTCTCTTTTACTGATAAAAAGTACAACAAATGTTCGTTGAAATGTGTGAAAATTACTCCTGTTCGTTATGTAACTACTATGATTTTTTTTTTTTTTTTAAGTCTCCACAAAGGTATCGAATTGCCGCAAACGGATTAGTGTTACTTGATGGAAAGTAGCCCTATTCATACTTATTTCGCCCTACCTTTATTTACTTCGGAGAATTCCTAAGAATCCCTACTTCCTTAGGGGAGTCCCTTGAGCACCCATTACAAAATTTTGGAATATGGATTTTTTGGATAAGGCAAGTTTTAAGCCTTTGAGTGTACTATGTCGTCTCAGTTGTACTGTTAATGGCATTGGAAATATTAAGCTATAAAATTCATTTTCCCACGCTTTCGGCTGCCTATAGCGCCGAAGTAAAGCATTTGTTCACCCTCTATGTTCACCCCTTTTTCCTAATTTTCATGTCCGTGATTTCGTGAGGTAGGTTTGTCGGTGTTGTTTTAGAAGACCTTGTATAGTGCAAAGACAAAACTGTACAGTCAGCACCAGAAGTTTGTACCCAGTTGTACATCTTTCACTGTAAATAAATTTGGAATAGATTCACCGATTTGAGTACAGTTTTCTGTAACGTAAAGACAATGCGATTTTATGTAAGTTAGAATAAAAAATACTCAGATAGGCCAAAGTAATTTGCAGAAATTTTACAACTGGGCGCAAACTTTTGGCGCTGACTGTACATCACTAGATTGCAAACGACAGTACAAATGGAGATGCTAAATGGCAATCTGAAGTCTGCTTTTCTCTACCTGTTTTTGTTTAAGTGCTACAATGTACGCAAGAGAGAGCGCGCATAGATAGTACAGACATAAAAGCTGGTCTCATCGGATTGTAAGCAACAGGATGTTTCGAGGTCTCTGAGAACCCAAATCTGAAGTCAGTTTATAATTATCTGCTTTGGTTGAGGAGTTAATCTGTGTTACGGACGAAGTGAAATTAAAATGGGAACGAAATCAAGGGGGAGGGGGTCGCTAAAAATAAGACTGAATGGAAGCGTTCATTGTCTGGAAATGAAGGAATTAGCAGGTTCGAAGGCCAATGAGACAAGACACTTAAAAATTGATACACTCATAGCTTCACTGCCATGTAATTGGCTACCTTGTATAGGATACACAAAGAATTCAGTCTCCAAATACTCATATGACAGTGGAGAGAGCTAGTTATAAACACAACATGTAATGCCTTTTTTCTCTCAGTGCCCTGTTGACTTTGATAATGATTTTTTTTTTTAAATAAAATACTTTATTAAGATTTCAAAGTTATTTGTACCAGAGTTCCGTGATTGTGGTAGTGAGATTAAAGTTCTGTTGCCGGCCATCCGAATATTTCTATTATCTCAGCAGGTGAATGCTGTATATTTGCTATTCTGCCCATCCTTGCACCCGGAAATGATCACAGAGAATGTCAAGTCTCTGAAATGCAACATGCTTCCCGCTTAGGCCACAATTTAGCCGATAATAATAATAATAATATATTGTCATTGAGTTGAGCGTATTCTGAAATATTTTAAAACTGAAACCTATTCCGCTGAATCGTGATTTTCAACCTAATCGACCACAAGGCTTCGAAGGATGGGCATTACTAGTAATGTGGGATGTGAAACAGGCACCGGTTTGAGTCCGGGTCAGAGTGCCAGTGCACAGAATATATGATGTCACTTAGCACGATAGCGGTGCTTCCCCACAAATCCCAGCGAGATATCTATCACCTATTTGAGTATTGCAGAGCAGAGTAAATCTACTCATTTATATATATATATATATGTATATATAAATATACATATATACATATATAAATATACATATGTATATATTAATAATAATAATAACCACAGGCCTTACGGACTGATAGGTCCTGAGCCTGCCCCAACGCCATCTGTCCGCGGTTGGTGGAACTGCGTCCATCTGAGTGACGGCAGTGTGGTCAGCATTGCGTGCCACCTGGCCACGAACAGGCGTATTAGGGGCTTTCTAGACCGAGTGACTGTCACGTCTTTATTCACGTGACTCCAGCCGGGAATTGAACCCGGGACCACGCGGACATGAGTTCAACGCTCTAACCACTAGACTATGGAGCCCCCATATAAAGTTAACTAGAAAATCCTAATGCAAGCACTAAAAAAGGCAGGTACGGAATGGAAAGTTCGAGGCTTTATAACAAACTTGCATCTCAATCAAAGATATATTAATAAAGTAGACCTTGACTTATCAGGACGAACAACAATAGGTTAGAGAGATATAGTCTCTCGCCCAATTTATTTAATCTATACCTGAAAGAGATTGTACATAATATTATTCCTCGAAACAGCAGGAGTTGTTATTGGGAGATGAAAAATCAAATGAATTAGAATTGCAAATTATATGGTTCTTGGAGGTAATGAATCATCTCTTCACAAAACGTTAGAGAGAGTTGTGAACATGCGTTCCATGTTGAAGAGAAACAACATTAAGCAAGATAAATCGCATGCTGATACAAGGAAAGAGCAAGATCGGGATGAATGGAGAAGGATTAACGTGCCTCACAGGACGTGCCGCTTTCAGCATAACAAAAATTAGTTTTAACATAGTCACTAGTACATATTAAACGACTGTGTAGACTGTAGAGGTATCGAAAAAAGTCTAATTACAACAATTACAATGGTAGTCTCGTTCTTGTTAAAAATACTATTGTTTGGAGACTAGCCATCACTACAAAAGCATAAATACCGAGTCAGAGAAGTAGGACAGACGTACTCTGAACAGGTGTCCACATCAGCATTATGCAATAACCTCGCGATGTGCAATTGCGAAACTAATCGTTTACTCCGAATGCTGCATGTCAATGTAATGAAGTACATTTTAATAGAAAGTTGATGAGATATGTACATGTAGCAATTCCGCCAGGATTTCGAAATTCGGGATCTACAAGTGCATGCACGTGTGAGGGATCTAATTAACCACTTTTAGCTTTT
>JAGDQP010022150.1:11985-30820 GCA_022664845.1 Lepisma saccharinum
GTTCGATGATTTTGGGGATGTGTAACTACTAGTTTGGAATTTCTTTTAAAATTTACTGTCATGGCATTTATCCTGTCAAAAATCTGATGAACTAGCATTGCTTGGCAAACACATCTTCCAAGAAAAAATGATGTGGCAGATAGGACCTCTATACTAGTCTGGTGGGACTGAGAAATAGTTTGAAAATCCCAGTACGGTGGTCGATGTAAGTCTAGTTCGAATTCGAAGATGCTGTATCAAAACCTCTGGAAAAACTCTCGTAAGGGAACACGGGAAAAATATACTAACTTTCTAGTGAAGTCTTAATTGGATATGAAACTACACTCCATTCCACGGATATTTTCGAAGAATTCAATTTGAATTTTATTTAAGGCCTTTAGGTAACTTTTGGCTCAGGTCGAATGGATTGTGATGAGCGACGGAAGAAAACCTACGCACACGGGTTTGTCTACCACAAAACCCACATGGCAGGAGTCGGGATCGAACCGGGGACCCCAGGCACCCGAAGAGAGCGCTACCAGTCACCGCAGCTCGCTATTGTTCGAAGATGGCTGACACGTGGTCTGGGCAGTCATTCCCATTGCCGTTCTTTCTGGGTTTCGACATTGGAGTTTGCTACTTCCTATTTCACAGAATGTTTAACAAAAAAAAAAAAAAAACTCCGACCTCTGTTTTCCAGACTGCTGTAGTCAGATTGATTTAAGGGAAAAAAGTTCAACTCTTCCTTCCTACAAAATAGCAGGGTCAACGCAATGAACAATTTAAACGTACATGTGACCCAAGCATCACCTTGGACACAAATTCCTGCAAGCATGTGAAACACCCTTCTCTGTCCTGTTTCATAGGCAGCAACATCTACAAACTGTGCAGAGTACAGGGAATTCTATAATTATTCCCGGAGTCCGTGACCAGTGAAATTCTCGGACTTTTCCAGGTTTACCAGACCGCCGGACACTCTTCACTTTACATCACAACTCAACAAAGCAATTGGAAGTACTCACCGGGAACCGAACCTGGGAACCTCCAACGCGAGAAGAATAATACTTGTCAAAGCGGGAGGTGTTGAATCTAGTGTTAACTATTTCACTATTAAAACGCTAAAATAACAACCTATGTTTCACTCTTCTTTCTTCTTCGTCGAGAAAGGCTTATTCTGCGAATAGAAAAATATCTGATATGTTTTCACGCTTGGAATGATTTACCCATTAAGCATATCAAAAACTCAATATGCCATTCGCGAATCCAGGATGTCTTGCCCCTCTATAGCAGTAACCCACTTGATTTATGAGATCAACGGGTTGCATACTTCAATGCACTTTCGACCACACGTTGCCTTCAGCGATTAGCTGGGAAAACAATGAAGACTTCATTTTTCAAATACGATTTTCAGCTAGCTTAAATATCTCCGCCCATACACACAATTACATGTAATGTATTTTGTTTTCATTGCATACACAGATCTAAACAAAGTATAGAGTGAGCAAAACATCTAGGGGGTAAGTTACCGAGTTTCTGTGGTCCAAGCGGGTTGGAAATCTGCGGCAGATCATTCTGATTTAAGGTTCCCCTCAGATTCACCAGGCAAATGCCAAGATGTTGCCTAAACTAAGGTTCTGGCTGCAAACTTCCCCATCCCTTTCACGGAAGAAACAGCCGAGGTACGCCATGCCTCAGACAGACCACAGCTGCGAGTTGAGTTCATATTTAATACGGTAAGGATGGTACCGTAATGTCAAAGATTCCAAAACACCATTACCTTAGTATTCCATGTGTTGTTCCTCGCGGTTTAAATGATGCTAATTTTAGCCGGTGAGAAAGTAGCGTGTATCCACGACATTAGATGAGTATCAGTCGCTGTTAACTGGTCTTTCCGCTGCTCTCTTCGGTTTGACAAGAATCACAGCGCGATCAAATCTTTAACAGAAAATTTCTCCAATCTTAAAATGAACTAGGGAACAAGTTGAAAGTCGTGCATTTTGCCAACCTACAAGGGAGGAATCAATTTTAGAAGTATTAACTGACTCCAACGAAATGTTTTAAATTCGAAAGCAACTACTGATTCAAAATATGTATTTAGTCTGTTTTCAGAAGGTAAAAGTAATTCTAATTGCCTTATATATATATACTGATACTGAACTACAAAAATTGTTATTTAAATTCTGTTTATTTAAAACATACATATCATGGTCATTTCTAGCCCTGTTTTCTTTTAGTAAAGGGAAGATGAATACGAAGAATTCTATTAACTTTGACAAGATACTTGTCCAGACAGGCAGCTATGATTAAGCTGTGACATGTCTGAGGAACGGTATGAGGTAGGTTTGGCCTATAAGATCTAGCCCGTAATATAATATTAAATATGAACTAAATGCTAGACCGTAGACTAAATAATTGCTAAACTCGCAGAATACCTTCGTCCGTGATTGAACACGAAAAAGGATTAGTAGTCATCACACTATATATAGCTACATTTATGGAATTTTTAGGGATACAATGACTTTCAAGTATAACTTAAAACGTAAGGTACCCAACATGAGTATTCTAGACTTCCAAAGTAAGGGTGTTCAAAAAGTGGCTGTTATAAATTGAGGAGCTCGAAAAAAGGGCACATGCCAATGAAAACTGATCTCTTACTTTAGGCAGACAGTTTTGCCATCTAGCATCATCTCCCTTAGTGACTACCTGAGCATTCATTTTAGTACAAAGACACGCCACAGGCACGGTTATTTCGGGAGGATATACTAGATGGCAAAACAGTCTGTCTCAAGTAAAAAGTCAGTTATCATCGTGATGTGGCATGTGCCTTTCTCTACTGGGCCCCTCAAGCCGAAGCAAGAAAAACGATCCTTTGAAATCAGAATATGTAATCTGGGAGCTTGAGCCACCTAAAAGGTAGCGTTGCATCGTCACAAATGATGCTAATCTCGACAAAATAATGACAGGTAGGCTTAGCAAATCACAATCAAAGTTATACCAGTAAATGTATTTGAGACGAGTTGAGTGAAGAACGCAGCATACGCGGGATATGCTTGTCTACAGCGTAATGTCGTCTACTTGACAAAGAAATTCTTCCGAGGAGAATCCTCGTTACACTGGAGTCCTTCATGAGCAAACTTTATTACGTAATTTGTAACGATGCCACGCAATACTTGAGCAGCTCTAACTCCGGAACTAAATTTCTTCAAAAGAACTATTTTTGTTTGGGTCTGAATAATTATGCTTCAGTTTACGACCACCGATTTTCAAACACCTTCTATTTTTATTCATTAAGCTGCCCGTCTTTTGTTGTTTCACGTCCATTATGAAAATATAGTATGTTTGATACTTCAATAATTAGTGTCACTGACGTTAAGCTCACCAACTTTATTCATGATTTTTTGTGAACGGATGACGTCCATTAAGCGTTTGGGTAAAACCCAGAATTTATGCGCTCAACTGATTCAAAGTTGATGATTAGAACGAGAAGAATTCTGTGCAAGGAATGAAACACACAACCCTCAAATCTGATGTCACGAATGTAATACCAAACATGTCGTATACGTCATCCCTCAAATCGTGCTACTTGTATAAGCAATTGCGTTTCAGAAACAGATAACAAAACAGAGTAGGTATTGTAATTAGCATATGTTCATAAGTACACATATCTACATACTTATTCCTATGTTTAATACACTTGTTACTCCTTTAATACATTAGCACAAACAGCATTTGTTTCGCGGGAATTCGTTGTTTCTCGCATCACAGAGGAGTAAAAACTCTATGTATGTAAGAGAACTGTAGGAGTGTGGAAAAATCTTTGCATTCTGGAAATTCCCTTCATGCAAAACTTTCTCAAAATCGGTAAAAAGTGAACTATTGCGAAACATGTGTGATGTTTTGTGTTAGCTTATCGGCAAACAGAAGATATGAATGCGGTGAAATTTTGTTTCTCTAATTTACAGTAATGGACTGGACAGGTGGATATGTTCTAAAAGTCCTTCAGAAGTGTTATTGATGACTTCCCTCAACAAACACTCCTCCAGGGCAGGGTGTGTGTTTAGGTACCATAACAGCATTCACGCAATGAAACTGCCAAATCGTGAAAATTCTGTCAGGATTACCAACAACAGAACTCGAACCTGCGTACCTCTCTAGTAGAGGTCCAAAGTAAGCGACCGAAACTACTAGCCTACGACAGCTAGTTCTGACGTGACTAGTAATATAATGGTAGCACAACTGAAATACTATGCAAGATCTGTAAGCCCTAATTTCATCGTATCATACTAATATCAACAAGTTGGCAAAGAGCACATCTAACTGTTTTTTTTTAATACTTCGTTAAAATCTTTATTGAAGAAATTAAAATCTGGAAGATAAAACTGATAAAAACTTGTTAGTTATGAGTAATAATACAATATGAAAGGCGACAATTGAAAGTGGAGGAAAATATTGATTAAACCTAGTTGAGGTTACGCTACACATCTATACAACAGCCAACAACAAATTGAATCTGATACGACACTCTCTCTCATATAATTGCTTTATCCTCTTATTAAATAGAACATCGTTAAATACAATGAAGCCTTCTAGTAACTCGTTATACCATTCATTGCCCTCCATTCACTCGAACACGGTCAATTTAAATAGGAAATTCAAGCTCTTTGTACGTCATAGTAAACTCGAAATCACATTCAAAACTGTTAAAATAGAAGTCGCAAATATATACCAACTGTGTGAGTGAGTAATTATACAAATATATAGCAAACAATCAGGGTTCGATTTGTTTTCAATTAAGAGGGGGGATCCTAAAACTAGTGGTTGCTTGCAGACATAATAATAATAATAATAATAATAATAATAATAATAATAATAATAATAAAAAAAAAAAAAATCTGATACCAGATACCGGTCCTAAAAGAAAAAAGTATCTAGATACCTATTCCCCTCAAAAGTATGTCGATACCTCACCGATACTTCATTCAAATGGTTTCCTTGACGAACGCAAATCTAAAATAAACAGTGGTACAAAAGAAGTCAATCTAGACGTGACGTCATTTCGATTGATGTTCCTAGCACATATCTCAATTCACAACACTCACGACTGACATCTAGATTTGGACGTGTTCATTTCTTGGATCCCTCTCTAAACGACTGGACGGACTTGATCAGGAAATATCGTACAAAGTATCGCCTGTTCCGATACTCGGTATCGCTTAAAAGTAATAAGTACTCGCCAATATTTCGTATCGCAATACTGCCCATGTCTGGTTGCTTTAAGTTTTCACCTACTACCGGTTTGGGTAGAAACACAAGGATTCTTTCTTCTGGTTGGGATGATATTCGAAATCAACAACCAGGAATGAAATTTTCAGGCACAAGGGGAAAAAATCCCCCCTTTCCCCGGCAAATCAAATACTGCATACAATTATACATCCCCTAGGATGGAGATGACCGTATATACTATAGACAGCTAGATATGAACCTCTACAGTTTAAAGGGGGTTCCGATAGTTTGAGTCTTCCCACGAGGAATGAAACCCAGCATTTCGATCTGTGTAAAAGCATCCATCCATCTGGAACATATGGACAGATTTGAAGTTAGGGTGATATTACACTATCGGGCTTGTTGATCAGCTTGCTCAACAGTTTACTCGACGAGCTTGCTGTCGAGGAAGCTCAAGCATACTTTGCGCTTTACACTATCGAGTTTGCTGATCAGCTTCCTCGACTGTATTTCCCCACTAGGAGTCGAGGAAATTAGTCTCTCCAAATGTTGTCCAGCTTCCCCGACAAGCCTGGTCTTCAGCAAGCTTGACGGATTGTCATTACACTGTCGATCTTGTTGATCAGCTTTCTCGATAAGTAAGCTCGACAGTGTAATAGCACCTTTAGTTGATTTGTGATTTTCAAATGCAAAGCAGATAAAAGAATATCAGCATGTAAAGTAAGAAACTGGTATGGTCGTGGATCTTTACTGATAGTAGAAATACAGAAGTAAGAGCTTATGTTATCTTTGTATGTTTGCTTAAATTGTGATTAACGTCCTAAACGAATCTGAACCACGCACACAGAAAAGAGCGTGACAATTATTCGTATAAACACTGGTACTCGCTCGTACATATAAACGATAAATACCAATTTGCTAAAGCGTATAGTAACTAGTTTTCACTACTGGTATCGAAATAAATTTTAAAATTTTACATTATGTGCAATAGCGAGAGGAAAAAATGTATGTCAGTTTATGAGCCAAAGATTAACTCATGTGATAAGTCTTTGCAATGCGGATGCAGGAAATGACGTATGTAGTTGAATCTCACTTTCGTAATGTGCGTGATCTCTTTATTGTGTATTTTATAAAAATCAAAATGTCATCATCATATTGGTGAAAAGTATCTCGCTACTTCCTTATTTTTTTTGAGCTGCAACTCGAGTTGGAAATGTTGATAAGAATTACGTACTCTGGATACGCCATTGGGTGATACTCATTACATTTACGCACACCAAATCACACTTAATATTTACTTATTTAATTCTACAAATATTGTTAGTACGTAAATGCAGTTACTTTGTAAGAAGAACACATCAAAAGCACGTTTAATGAGCTAGTCAAGCTACTTGTTAAGTAAAGAATATGGCATTTACATATAAATTAGAAGTTGAAATAACTTCCTCGTTGTTTTTATATAAATGGAGTGCGTGTAACGGCGTTCTGAAAATAGCTGTGTAAAATGTCTGTTATAGCAGAGAGTGATGACCTGTATGTATGTACATTTGGCAAGAAAAGTGCCATCTCGTTGATGAAAATAGATTTTGTGAAACAAAGCTGGAATTCCATGATTTGGTGTCGTCCCACTTTACGAAGAATTTACTAATAATATTCACAAAGTTTTGCATTTGTGTATTACCATCCGAGCTTATGAGGTTCGACTTCTGCCTAGACTTCGAGCAGTCAATCTATCTGTCCTGCTTTTTGGATATTCAATCAGCGCAGCGACACAAAGTAAACTACTGGGAGGATGTGTCTGGCAGGCGTGTATCTAGAAGTGTATTTCGGGGGGGGGGGGTCAAAGTCTGTCTGGGTGTGAAATGTACGTAAACTCTTATCATTTAGTCTATGGTAAAATTCATATAATTTTGCCTAAAATGATACTAATTTTTGCATTACAAAATCTGCATTTTGGGGTGGGTGGATCCGAGCCCCCTAAATACGACCCTGAGCTTCGTAGTTTGCAAGGACACTACCCCCAAGAGATAAGAAGTGCCTTCGCTTATATTAAGTACCATCGTTTCTTCTTTAACAATTTTTGTTTATACCTAGAATGCCAAGGTGGCCCCATCTATACAAAAGCAATTAACATAAATAAAAGTATTCTTAATTCTGAAATGTCCTGATAAGGCAGGAAAAAAACTTACAAGTATGTATTTAAAATAAACTCAACTCAATAACTGGATGGTGGTATGAAGCGGACTTCAACATTTGGAAGCTTGAAACATGACGAGAGTGGGTTCAAAAAAAAAAAGTCTGATAGGAAAACATCACCCTGCCACCGTGCTATTTATTAAAAAGAAGAAATCTATTTTAACCCATAACGCAATCTCTTCATCATTTTTGATCACGCTGGAAGTGTACATAGTTGCAACTTCCGGTTTCCTCATTAAAATTAAATTTAACTTGAGTGTACTGAGAATAAAATCGTTCATATATTTATTGACCTCCAAGTATGTAACTTGACAATTCAGGAGGTCGTGAGTTCGATCCCAGCGGTCAACCATTCTGATTGTTTTCCAGGTAAAACTTTATTTTCTATGGACCATTCTAGTAACTTCTGACTTCGGACCGTCACGATTATTCGTCACGTTCTAGTTAAAATCCACAATCACAAACATCCATGTCCCATCCGGGATTCGAACCCGAGACCTTCGAGTCGCTGGCTGGCTTAGCGCCCTAACTCACACGGCTAAGGTTTCTTCCAGGGGTTTTTCTCAGTCACGCCAGGTAAATGCTAGAATGTTATCTATTAAATAAGCCCTAAGCGTGTACTTTCCTAACATCCTCTCCCCCACCCTATCCCACCCAGAGTTGCCTAAAGGCCTGAAAATAAATTTAACATTTAAGAATTCACTAAAATCCCACGACATACCCTGTCCTTATACAACCAACGCAACACCGGAGTTCTTTGGGTTGCCTATATGGCAGGACTCTATTGTCAACGTGAAGTTTTCTTAACACAATGCAATTACATCCCCGTCGTAGAAGTACCGTTAGCACACAAAATAGATATAGCAAAGTGTTTCAAACGAGATGTAAAGATATTACTGTTTCATTTGTTCCTGCACTGTCGGCCGTATTAGCTAGTATAAAATAAACATAAAACTAAATACGATTCAATCAATCTATAGTGTGTGTCCCTACAACTGAAAATATTAAGCACCTGCTTGAGCTAGACATATACTTAAAAAGTACAAACTATTTCTCAATCTACATAAAAGGAGAGACGACAACCACATTTATTTCACTACGTACAGGGAAAAAAATCGAAACAGTGTAAGCAAATAGTAAATAAAACATCACAGGAACATTTTTAAACATCGTCCACTCCAGCACTAGTTTTTAGGAAAAATCTTCGCTCACGAAATTGCATTTATAATTTCATTGTTATGGAGGTACAATCACAAGAAGACTTGAAGTTATTTGTTGTGCTTTGAACTCATATAATCTCCACAAGTAATCAATTACGTCAAGGATAAAGGTCTCACCGTGAGATGTAAGCACAGCACCAAGGTTAGGGAGAGAGAGAGAGAGACAATGAACTTGCTACAGCGATAAGTTGTCAACAATCAATACACACGAGTGAAGTCAGTCGGTACATCATGAAAGCACATGCAGGAAGTAAAAAAAAAGCCACTTACTGGTTGGGATACATCTCCGTTTTGTTGGTGCTGCTGCTCAAACAACCTTTGCCTGTGCGCCAAGCGATCAAGGCTAGCAAGACGATACGTAGCCCCGGATCCGTATGAGGCGGGGCTGGAGCCGGCAGTATAACTGAACCCAGTATACTTGGGTAGGGTTGGAGGCGGGCCTGTACTATTCTGCTGGGCTTTCTTATTTAAATCGTCCCATCGCGTTTTGTCGACGGCTGATCGAGGTTGACTTGAATAGTTGGACCGTAATAAACTCGAACTGCTTGTGTACATATAGGAACCGGGTCCTGGTTGTGTTGTGGCGGAGGCTGTTGTTGTTGCCGGTTGTTGCTGTTGAATCCCACTCATTTTTACCTCCTTGCTTCACTACATGTCACTACCGCACCACGCCTCACACACTGTCCCCGCCGACAAACAGAGCGAACAACTACCGCCAGAGCGAGCCACCGGACACAGCTACAGTGGCTCCGTCTGTAGACTTATATCGAATTTAGATTTGGAGGAAACATTCGAAATCTCTTCAACTATTGATGCACGCGAGACATTTTTATCGTCTTGGAATTTCGCACCCAGTTTTTATTTTTCACTGAGGACAAGAAATTTAAGAATCAGACACCATAAACACGAAATCTTGAATTATTAAGCGAATTCTGTGCTTTACGCTCTATGTTCCACTACGTAAGGAAAGTATTAATACTTTCTTTTTACATAAAAAAAAGTTTTATATTAAAAGATAAACGAGACTATGTACTGATTCGCGGTCCTCAATAGACCAATAATCTCATTCGTCACCTTGTAATCAAGGGGTCCCCGGTTAGATCCTCCGTGAGGACACACACAGGGTTCAGAGTCAATCCTTCGGACGTTAACGTACTTTCTATCTATATAATAGAAGGCGATGGAAAAACCACTACTTTGCTCACCTTCCCTCATGGACCTTTGTATCAAAACAAAATACCGTCATCGTTATCATCATGTTTGGTGGAGGCGTCAACAGATTTCCTTTGTAACAGAGGAAACTAGTTCAAGGAATAGAACACATGGTTCAGTTTGTAAAATCTTAATACAATCCATGGGACAGGGTGGCGCATAGGGATTTGGAAGTTAAGAAAAATGTAACTGTTGATATAGCAATATATCATGTCCATTGCTATAAGACTTGGAAATACTGTCCGTATCTTACTGGAAAATGAGTACAGCCTATTATGTCCGCAACCAGTTTCACACAGAGGACAGTCGGGTTGCCTGTACAAGCTTTCTCAGGCCAAATCACGCAGCAAGTGAGGCATTTTGAGCACCCTCTCTCCTTACGATATCAAATTATAATTTCCAAAGAGCATACTGGTAGTTTGTAAACTTTTGTACCTGTGCATCAGAATATTAGCATTTTCCTAAGCATACATATATCCCTCTCAGAACAATGCCTATAATATAGGCACTGTACAGATATACACATTATCAAAATAAATGGACAATTTCAAAAGACTTCTGAGTACAAATCTAATTAAGTCCAAGCTAGATCACTGAGTCAGAAATACAGCAACTTAATTTGCGTATCAGTAAAAGAAGTGAATAAAGATACTATGAATTATTTGACTTCACTCTGGCTCTGAACCATCCATCCATATAGATACAGAAAATACTTTTGATTTCAGTAAATTTGTTTTCTGATGTTTTTATATATATATATATAAAAAAAAATCTTGTACGGAATTTCGGTGTATTTTATCAATACTAAACATTATTAGAACAAATGAATATCTAGAATTTTTGCTTTGATTGCAATTGCATAATAATAACAAACTATAAAAATAATAAAATTTAAAAAAAAATCTTCATAAACTTCATAAACAAACAAAACTTGCTTTCGTAAGTATAATCTCACAATTGTGCATATTCTTTGAGTAATGAATGGGAAATTTACGTCTGAATGTAATATGAAGGGTCCGGGAGAGAAACGTGTTAACCCAAAATGTGTGTTTATCAAGCTCTTTCGAACACTCATTAAAGAACCCATGGTGAAAATTTTGAAAGATTTGCAAAACTACAACGGCGCCTATATTCCTCAAACCTTTACAATTTCGCGCAAAACTGTAGTAGATTTACAAAAATATCGGAATTTCGAAAAAATCCGCATCTCCAGGACCCACCCCCTGCGTACGTCACTGAATGTAGTCGATAATTTTTAGCAACTTTAAGCAAAGTTTATGAAACAACAGGCATTCAGGCAAACAGAAAGATACAATTTGTTTTCGTTTCGTTTGTTTAGACTTCAACGTCCTTATGTAACAGCAAGGTTATGAAGAACAAGACCTAATGCTTGCAGTGACGTCCGAACCACTACTCGGTTTGCACTTTATAAAAATTATGTGGCCCCATCGAGAATCGAACCTGGGGCTCCTTGATTACAAGGCGAGAACGGTATAAAATTAATGCAGATGGTTTAATATGTGCAATCGTCACTATGAAGTTCACACTATTTGTGGCATTTTTGCTCTTACTCTTTTTGGTTTACTATTATTTTCTTAAACCACCTGGTTTAAACCGGCCAACCCTGGTTTGGGGGAGCCAATATGGGTCTGTACATGAAATATATGTAATTAGTTACCCATAAAATTACACTAATTTAACTTTGAAATCGAATTTATATGCGAATGGTCTAGATCCATTGCACTCTTTTTTCCATGGTTAGCAGGTGGCGAATCAAGCTCCTGCACAGAACGGGTAATACGCATTTGTAGTGAATGCCTATAATTTTACTTGGAGAGAAAAAAAAAGTACTGAATGCAATGAACACTGACGACAAATCAATAGGTAGAACGAACATTCTTGAAACCAAATATTACAGAATCCTAGGTTTATTACTAAAATTTCAACAAAGAACGAAAAGGGGTTAATATTCCATTAAAAAAAGGAAAATGCTGAATTTTAAATCCAAGTGGTTAATTCATTGAAAATAAAAATAATGTGAATATAAATAATTGCTGGCGCATGGATAACAAGTATACGTCACATTATGAAAATAAGAACACGTAAAATAGTCATCCGGTTTAACAAGGAATTATTTTACACCGTTCTGGGCTAGTGGCTTCATTATGAATATGCAAAGTATGAATCGCGTGCTGTGTCCAAATTTATAGGACGATTTTCTAAAACGGAAACTATCAAAGGAAACGTGTCGCTCAATATTTATTTTCTCCAAATACTGAAATCATATGTTCCACAAAAACTAAACATATTAGTACGAAAAAAAAAATCTTCAAGCAAAACATAGTTCTTCCTCATTAATATTACCATGTACTATTAATCCAATAGCTCGTGATGCGGATGGCTTTCCGCAATAAAAAAAATGCTAACTTTCCCAGACAGTGGTATTAATAACACGAAAAATAACGAACTGGCAATGGTCGAAAATGGTAAATCATCATCTAAACTAGCTTTTCAGTGATGCATGCATGTTATGAACGGTTAGTGAATTGTTATTAACGTCTTAAAACAAGCTAAAGTGCTTCTAACGCATAGAATAAAGTATTTTTATTTTTAATGGAACACTTCTAACAGCACGATAGTATGAGGGGGGCAGGTTGTGCTAATTCTCTTTCCTCCAACAGGGCACCAAATTTTGTGTGCGGTGGGGTGGGCGCGGCATCGACTCCTTCACCCCATTTTGGTTATCTTAAACACGGAATTACGGCATACTTCAACCCACGTCCCTGGCACTCTTGGACACCTTGGGATGATAAAGGCGGTCGAGCGTGGGACTGACCACTTCACTTCGTACCGTAGGTCGAGAATATGTGGAGCGCTATCTCCACATCGGCCGTGCGCCGTTCACAGCGCGTGCCTCTCGCACAGAGAATAGCGTTCTTACCTTCACATTCTAAGGATGGGACCTACAGTTTCAATGAATCTTCACGGCGCATGCACCCGTTATCACACGTACTGCTAGCGAACACGCTAATATCTCCGCCAACTGTGAATCTTCTTGGCTACTGTTTTTGCTTCAACGAAAATATGGTACCGAACGACACTTAAAAGTGTGAATGAAATACTACAGTAGCTTTCAAACGCAATATTTTCGGACACATTTTACAGAATAGCTTACCGGAAAGAACAGAACAATTTTCTCCCTCTGCACAAGTTACTTTCAATGTTTTTAAATGTCACTAAATGAAAGCACACCAGGTGGTTCGGAAATAAATGTCCGTCTTCGTACATCCGCTACAACTTAGTTGTGGAATAGAGTAAATATACCCTCTTCATTCAAAATAAAGCTGGCGTGTTTCCAGCGACATATCTCTGCAAACTGTTTACAAGGATCTCAATCCCGTCCCTGTAGAAATGCAGCTCTAGTAAGTCAATGAAGTGCCGGAACGCATCATCTTCACTATCGGGCTTTCAGGAGATGCATAAACATTATGGTAGTCTGTTGGTGCTAAGCCTGGAGAGTATGGTGGGCGCGGGAGTATTTCAAACATCAGGTCACTCAGCTTCTGCTTCGTAATTCTTGCTGCGGGGATCTAGCATTGTTTGCTAATTGCGGAGGACTCTTCCTATTGACAAACGACAGACTTTTTTTCCCCACAACCGCCAGTGCACTTCATCAACTTCTGCCCAGTACGTTTATCTGGAGAAAAGAACTTGTTATAGATAACACCCGTGCTGTCTACCATACTAACAACAAAACTTTTTGTTCGCAAACTCTTGTTTTGGAAAGTGTTTTGGTCTTTTATCAACGTCCGACCAATGTGTTCACTTCGCTTGCGATTATCGCACAGGATCCAGTCACACGTCATCGCACGACACAATACGATCGGGCAGGGGAATTGTGGCCACAAATCCAAAGGTTATTGTCAATTTCAAATGTCGATCCGCTGCTGTTTGTGATGCTCTGCCAGTTTATGCGCAACCAACTGTCCATTTTTTCCCACTTTCCGTTTTTGCAGTAGATGGTTGGATATTACTGAACTGTTGGATAAGTTCCCTGATCGTGGGGCGTATATTACCTCCTCTACCTTTCTCATTTTGGAGACTGTGGTCCCTACGCCCCACGCCCTCACATCATGATACATTTATACCGCCATATGTTCCAGTTTTGAACTCATGCAACAAAATTACCCGCAAGTCACGTTGTAGCAACAGGTTCATCGGTCCCGTACACCCTAGTATTTAAAACAAGTATAGTATAGTCTGTTCGATAGACGAGCTCCGGAGATCTAAAGAAAAAAGTATTCAATAGATGTATTTTCAAGGTAACGAACTATTTTTTTAAAAATTGATAACTGCGTTGCCAAATGTCATATCTTGGCCGAGTGACAAATCTTGACGGAATAGGCAAAAAATACCAAAGATTTCTGAAGGGGGTGGAGAATCTGTGTAGATATTGCAACGAGCAGATGAATCATTCTTCAGTATGCGATAGAAGAACAGAGAAACTTGTCAAAATAAAAAGCTCGTTCCGATTACCAAAAAACAGAAGGGGGTGGGGAAACATGATTTTAAAAGGATTATTTATTAATTGATAGCTGTTAGCTTCCTTATCTCAAGAGTACATCTTTCCATCGATTACACTATACATTTTAAAAAGTGTTTGACGCTCCTTAAAAAATAACTTCTAATTAGTGACTATATTATCGCACATCACATAAAGGGGGGGGGGGGAAGTAACACTAATTCGAACTGAAGTAACACTAATTCGAACTGAATCAAGATACTTAGAAACTTATTTTCTGTCTTGATTTTTTCCTTAGTTGTGTCGCCTCATTTTTTTAAATTTCATTTATGGCCTTTGCGCATCTAAGGCTCTGGCCGAGTTACTTCTCTGGCATGTGAGATATATACTTCACCTAATTTCTGTCCACTCTAGTTACATTTTCCTGTTGGCCAAATGACATCAATTATCCTCTACCATGTTAAATTCGATTTAGAAATGTTATGAAATCTGTGGATGTTTATTAAAGGGAACGAATTTAAACTTTTAAAAGAATGTTCTACTACTGTTTGTTGCAAAGAAGGAAAAAACAACAGACGCCTAATCCTCAATTTGCATCATTTGCGGAGTTCTAGCCCTTCGTACTTAAAATTCATCCCTCGCCGATATCTTGTCCCTTCCTGTTTGTTAGCCTTCGGTTCCCTCCTCCGATCGATGAATCCCACTGAGTCACCCAGGACGAGGGGGTAATGTTTCACCTGGAGCACATCTAGATACGATTATGAGTCTATCCACGTTCTTCTCTGAAAACGCAGTCGACCAGAAATATACAGATTGCTCCAAACGTCACTATTCGCTTACTTCAACGCCACCACCAAACCAGTGTCGGGTAAATGAATGATTTTAATATACATAATCAGGATGGTAGCATAAATTGAGTCTCATTCACGATACTTTGCGCCACACACGCAGTTTTAGATGTTACTTACTACCTTTTCACAAGAGAGCACTGTGTACAGTAAATGCTAAAATTAAAACAGAAAAATTGACAGCGGTCATGGCCTGGATTCGAACCCAAATCTCCCATTTACCAGTTGGGTATGTTGTCAATTACACCACTTAATTTTCACACGTGATTTTAGTTTCCCTTTTCTTAAATTTTCTTTTAATGTGCTGAACACGCAGCCTTTGATCTATCAGTCATGTCTACAGGGATGGCGTTCTGGATAACTAAATGGTACTACAATATCTGTACTTTCTCTTTCTTTCTTTCTTTCCTCCCCCCCCCCCCCCTCTCTCTCATAAAATGGATTTACATTTGTACATAATGAATAAAAACAAAACATGTCATTCAAAATTCATTTGTGTGTAAACACTTCTATAATATCTACCTCTTTCAATCATTCCCTCGCCAGGGTTAACCACTGTTTGGAAATCTGTTTATTTAAAATGTAATATTTACTACTGAATAGGTTGCTAGTGTTGGGAAACTTGATTATTATAATATTATAGCAACTAAATTATTTAACTTCGCTATTTTATTAATCAGTAAGTTCTTGCAGATCCTTACACCGAAACTTCCGGGCACCGAATCTTCCTGCACCGAGACATGACCTGAAAAATGACGAAAACCTTGATACGCCCCTATCAAAATTTGCCCTTTATTTATATTGCTCGAATCAATTAAAAATATATATATATATATAATCTTACTAGAGTAACAGTGATTTTATTGAAATTTACCACATGTAGCTGTTATTACCATCAGTTCTTAAAATATCCTGTTACAGTTTTGCTCTTACAAAACGATAAAACAAGGAAATTATGTACATAGGAAAACATATCAAAGTATATTTTTCATAAAACTATGGTAAAAAAAAAGTCCAATTTCTAATGGCTACAAAAAAAACGCTGGGGTCCATATTACATTACTCTATATAAGAATGATTATGAATTAATATGTTATGCAATCGTGGAAGGCTTTCCACGACCTAGTAGCTTCCTGGGATAGTTTTATGGGTTAAATTAATTTGAAGCCTAATTTTATTTACTTCATCTGCTAGTGCTTCAATCTGAATTTTTATGGCCTTTAGGAATGTAAGGCTCAGGCCGGGATAGAGGAGGGGAAGGTGTAGGCCAGGGCCGATGTTGAAGGTGCCATTCCGGCATTTGCCTGATGTGACTGAGGAAAGCCCTTATTAAAAAAAAACTGTCAGGATGATCGGCCGCTGGGATCGCCACGACCTCCCGAATGCTATCCCCAACACTACCACTGAGCTACGTCGGCTCGGTGCAAGTACATCAAGAGTGTGATACAAACATTGTTATATGCCTACAGGCTCTCAGGTAATTTTCTAGAATTTATTTATTTGCCCATCAATAAGACCACCAACTAAAAAGTTATTATATTTCTTCTCAGAATCAATTTCTACTACGAAACATAATTCGACAATAAACATGTATCCATCCGACTACTCATTATACTTGATACGACGATAAGGAGAAAAAAGAAAAACACGACCTTCAAAAAGAAATTTAAAAGATATTTAAATCCTGCTGTTGTGCTTAAAACTCCATGTGATTAGTATGCTAAGAGAAACACCTGAAAGCGTGACTAATTTTGTAATACAATACGTGGTTGGCAAATAAGCCGTACACACATATTTCAAAATCATAAAGATCCCTGTCACGCGAGAATTGTTTGCGAAGGCCCACCGAATGTCTTCTCAGAAAACACAAGAGGGCCCTTTTGCGGATGCCAAGACGAAGGCGCTGAAAGCCTAACTCACAACATTTCTTTGAAAGCATCCACTGGAGCACTTTAAAACATGATGGAAAACACAACTTAAAAGACGAGGCCGCAAGTTTCTTGACCGGAAAGATTTATCGCTGTGCAGGAGATCAAGAGCGGAAGGCTCCAAGCTATCATCATGGTGATCTACCCTCTTTAAGAGCTCACTGCAAAATTTAAACATCTTCGAACGCACGTTCTGCACGTAGATCCGGAAAGAAAGTCTTCATACAATATTTACGCACATTTCAATGCTCAAGGAACACAAAATGGCAAAAGTGTTAACCAAATTATGCAGCCAGTATTAGAAGTATTTATTCTCGCATTAATTGTCATACTATATTCCAGTGTTAACCGTAATCAATTCCAACGATCTATATGCATTACTACTACGGCCAGCCTTCAAAAAAACCTGCAAAGAAATTATTACAGCTTTCTCCTGTGATTGCAACTATAAAATGCTAAAACTCTGCAAATATGATATCGCTAGACTTCAACAGCAAGGGTCCGATTTGGAAAAATTTCGCCGAGTCCTTTAGAACGATACTTGCTTTAACACTTAATATATATACACTTCAAATTTCCTTCGCATATCCACTGCCCCACCCTAGCCCAACTGTAGATACAATAATAAAATAAATTCCAATTCAGTTCAAATACTTCAGAAAATATCTGGTGTAGTAAAAAGTAATCCATTATTCTGCCAATAGATGGCTTCAGTGATCTGTATCTCGCGTTGTATAAGTCCGATCGGGTTCAACGAGATGGCGTTCAAACGATGGGATTGCGTACTACAAACACTGTTCAGATAGTTGTGATGAGTTGACTCTGTTGTGTGAGCGCGCGTCAAAATGGACACTAGCAAAGAGAAAATACGCTATATTTTACAGTTTTTCTTCGATAAAGGCGAAAACGCAAGCCAGGCGGCTGCAAATGTGAATAGTGTTTATGGTCCTGATACTGTAACAGCCAATCACGCGCAATTTTGGTTTCGTCGATTCCGTGCCGGTAATTTTGACGTCAAAGATGTACCACGCACTGGAAGGCCACGTGTCGAAAATGTCGATAAAATCATGGACATTGTCGCGTCCGACCGTCATGTAAGCACTGTTTCGATTGCCCAAGAGCTAAACATTGCACAAAAAACCGTGTGGAACCATTTGCATAAGGCTGGATACAAAAAGAAGCTTGATGTATGGGTGCCACACGAGTTAACGCAAAAAAAACCTCATGGACCGAATTTCCATCTGCGAATCGCTGCTGAATCGCAACAAAAGCGACCCATTTCTGAAGCGGTTGGTGACTGGTGATGAAAAGTGGATCACTTACGACAACGTCACGCGAAAACGGTCGTGGTCGAAGCGCGGTGCGCCGGCGCAAACGGTGCCCAAGCCAGGAAGGTTTTGCTGTGTGTTTGGTGGGATTGGCAGGGAATTATCTACTATGAGCTGCTCCCCTACGACCAAACCCTTAACTCGGAACTATACTGTCAACAATTGGGCCGTCTGAAGGCAGCAATCGCCCAGAAGCGGCCAGCTTTGGCCAATAGGAGAGGCACTGTGTTCCACCAGGACAACGCCAGGCCACACACATCGATAGTGACTCGCCAGAAGCTCCGGGAGCTTGGTTGGGAGGTTCTTATGCATCCACCTTATAGTCCGGACCTGGCACCGAGTGATTACCATCTGTTCCTGTCCATGGCGAACACGTTTG
>JAGDQP010022151.1:0-30817 GCA_022664845.1 Lepisma saccharinum
TACAGAACGATTTCATTTTCATGTCCTAGCACAGCAGATTGGTCAACCATTAGAAGAACGTATAGAACAACTCAGAGGTCAAGCGTCCAATTGTAAATGTGACACCTTTCTCAATGAATTGCTGATAGATCAACTGATTCTCGGAGTCAAAGATACCAAGATGAGGAAACGTTTATTGTCCTTGTAGAAGCATACGTTTGGCGAAGAAGTGCGAATCACAACTCATCAGGAAATGGTGCAGAAAGATAGCAACGTATTATCAACACGATTGCGTAACGTTAGCTTAGCGAACAATGAAGTCAATGTAGTAGCTAAAACAGGCCTGGTGAATTTTTCAAATTTATCTATAAGCGATCGAAGCAACTGGATATAGAATTGTTCATATTGCTCACGATCCCATCAACGGAAGATGTGCTAAGCATACAATCCGAAATGCTATTTTGGCGTAGCATTTGGCCACTTTCCGGTTGGATGTCGTAAGTGAATTAATCAGTCAAAGTCAAATGATCAGGATATAAATTGGTCAAATACAGAGTGTTCCTGAAAATCAGTCTAACGAAATAATGGATATAGTGTCTGGATTCGGAATCAACGATATTTGGTTGAATTGTATAGATACTCTAGTGGTATAACGGTCTCACACCCTATGCCAATCAACATTTTGATTCAAGCGCTTGCAATCTTATGGATATGAACACCAAGTGCTTGCTATCTTATGGATATGAACATATTTTCTCTTTTTCCAGAGAAAGTAAAATATCAATCTACTTCAAGTGTGTTAAAAGACAAAGCAAAATGATGTGGTCATAGTAGATAAAGTTATTTTACCTATTGTGTACAAGAATAACTTCTTCCATCTAGAATGATTAGTAGAAAAATCAGTTGCCATATACAATCATAAGACGAAGTGGTACGAAGAACGTGTTTTATCATTGGAAGAGTAAGATCCTGCACAGCAGATATTATAAGAACAAAGAGTATAGTTGGTATTTCGGGATTTCATACAGACAGTTGGTATAACAATACAAGAAGTACCAATGAAGATAAGAATTAACATCAGTAATTTGAAAAGATCAACATTCAGTGACTTAAGTAAATTCGAAAGATCCAACGGCAAATACAACTGCCACCGATATCAATGTTCTAATCGAAGAGATGTGTTGTGCAAGGTATTGGATTCATCCAAAAATAGTTGAAAATCAAGCTATTTGGCAATTATGGTTAAGCAAAGGATTGGTGAATGCGATTAAATCAGACATTAATCGAATTATTGTTGAATATGCTATCACATTTAAATTTGCATTTGTGAATGATGTAGGTAAGTTTAAAACGATATGAACTTCGAATTATTATGAAAAACACTGAATAATTAATCACGAAAGATATCGTTAATAAGATAGAAATGTGGCACTGAAAATAATGTAGTAGATCTGTTTGAAAAGTTATGTATTATTTGATTTACTTACAAATTGATTTTGTTAGTACTGAGAATAAATTAGGGATTTTAGGTTCTGATTAAATTAGATGCCGTAATATTCTATTTTTGGAGGGGAGGTGAATGTTATAATGGGATTTCGATATTAATTTTATTCTGTTAAAGGTTTTAATTTGTTGACATTGTTCAAAACCTAATGTATTGCTTTGATATTTTAAAATGATGTATTTCACTGATTAAAAAAATCAGAATTTCATTGTATTAACAAGCGATTGGAGAAATATGTATAAATCTGAAGTCGCTCTTTCTGCTGAGATATGTGTTTAATGAATTGAGATGAGTATATCGTTCATATACAAAACGTATTTGATTGCATATGTGAGTATGTAAGATGTAATTTGTATGTCAATGCTATATCAAGTTTGTTCCAGTTCATCACTACAGCAATTGATATTTTTATTTTCCATTTCGTAATTATTATTGTTGATTCCCTCCTGTTCTTGTCCTCAGGTATGCTGACAATAGTTACTTTTTACTTTGGTTGGAAAACTCATCAAATGTGATGCATAACTCATTACTATCTTTATGTTCATTTTATAAAATTTAGTTGTTTTTTAAGCAAATATTCACTGAGAATTTATTTTCCTTTTATGTCTTTTTCTCTCTGTCTCTTACGTTCGGGAATAGCTTTTCATCCCTTCTAATGCTAGCAGAATATCGTTTCAGATTTATTTAAATTTATATTAATTTTAAAGGATTAGAAATAAGAAATTATTTGAAACCACATTTCTTGATTTTGAAATGAAAGGCACGTTTACATTTAATCTTTTTTCTTAAAAATTGCAAAGATTCTTAAAAGCTTTTGTTTCACTTTCCAAAAAGATTTTCTTAAACAGTTTTATTTAAAATTAAATTAAATTCCAAAACATTAATTGTATAAATGTTATATCAAAATATGTTTCTCTTCCTCAGTTCTCATTCATACTCCAAAACATATAATAGTTTTAGAAAGTATGTTATAAAAATAAATCGGAAGATTTTGAATAACGAGTTAGCAAGGAGAAAAAATAGTGAGTCCAATTTTCATTTAATAAGTTACAGTGGGAGAAATTCTACCACAATATGTTGTATAAAAGCTTTACATTGTAAAAATAATGTAAGTAGGTACTGTAAAAATGGATTGATTTCTCCGACGGCAATGTTGCTTTGCCTCAGTCATACTAGACAAATGACGGATTGATACTAATTAGGCACTGGTCAACTACCTGACAACGTCCTCTTCCGCACCCTATCCTGGCCTGAGCTTAGATGTCTAAATACCATAATTAGATTCAAACAATACTATGTCTACATACTACACTTCGTAATTTTTTGGCCTGTGCCAATTCAATATTCTTCCATGTAGCGAACTTTTATAATATATTTAGATTTTCTTCACACACAAATTTCCCAGTAGCACAGTAACGCATTTCCAATGTCGATTTTTTGTTCATTGTGTTGTTTAACCGTTATCGGTAGAAATAAATATGTTTAAGTTTAATTTAAAACCAAGTTTCAACAAAGACTTAATATCGTTGATTAGAAGTTATTACGCTGTGTATTCAGCCATTATGTTCAACTATTGTATCGATTTCATTTCATGTTGTTGTTTCTAATTTTATTGCATAAAAAGTAATATTAAAAGCTAATTGAATAGCATTAACTATTTGTTTGCCTTCTCTTTTGTATGTTGAAATCACGATGACTATTGTACGGTGCAGTTATTGTATAATTCACCGAAAATTTGATTTCCTTGATACTACTTAATGTTACATGTTTTCGTCTATTATCAAGAATTTCTCATTTACACGTTGAAAATAGATTAAATTTTATATTGCAGGATGATTGAATGGAGAATATAAGGATTAATGGAGTAAGGGAAAAACCTATGAACAACAAATAGTACAGATTGTGGCAAAATTGAAAAATATTGATAAGTATATGTTAGAAGAAAAGGTTGCTAAGATCGTTATTGGTGTTATACCAATGAAAGTACAAAGATATATTGCTCTGGCTATTTTTTTCATTTGGAAGTTTTACTATTTTATATGCGTTAGATTGATGACCTAATGCTAAAGAATGAGTCTATAAAACCTCAATTCAAATCAGTAATGAAAAGGTCTAGTTTTAATAATGGAAATTATAGGAATAATTCGAAAGTTAATAACAATTTTACAGATAGTCAAGGAGGGAAAGATAAGATAAATTTCTATGATGTAAGTAGAGGAATAAAAGAAAGAGTTAATAGTTGTGATTTAATTGACGGAATGGATGATACTATTCAAATGATAAAGGATTCAGAATGCGTTGTGTGAAATCGAGATCAGAGAATTATACCTAGTGAAGTAGATAATGGAAGACATGATAGTAGTCCTGTTTATTCGTTTGACAAAACAGTGGATTCAGAGGCTGAGCTTTACACTACGTTTATGGAGGAAGATGCTAATGGTGAAACTGATATGGTTTAATAGAGTTCTAGTGAAAATACGTGACATACAAACTCTAGCGTTAGTAGATACAGGAGCATCGTGTACTGTAATTTCCAAAGATTTTTTAGGAAAATTCTGGTTGTATATCCACCCGCAAAGGTAGACAAAATTGGAGCAAAACATGTTACGATAAAATCAGTGGAGGAGCAACCAATTAGAATAAGGGGTAAAATTAATGCTAATATTGAAATTAGTGATATCTTAATAAATACAAATTTCTATATTTTGGAGAAATGTCCTTCTGATTGGCCATAATAATGGAAAATTGTAATCAAATAGTTTTGGATTATCATGAAAAAAAGTAAAATTGTTTCTTAATAGTAATAAGAGGATTAAGAAAGACGAGTTACTTGATGATAAGACTAAAGGAAATGATGTAAAGGTGAAGTTTCAGTTAATTCAAAAGAAAGCTCAGAGAGATAATGTTTTGAAGAATAAGACACAAGAAGTTATTGGACTGACATCAAGGGGTTCTTAAAATACATCAATTATGAAGAAAATAAATTGTCATTAGGGGCTGAAAAAATAATAATAATGATTACGAAGAGCATAAACTGAAGAATAGTGAAATAGTTTAGGAGAAGGCTAAATAGTTAACTAATTAAGCAAAATCTCTAGCAAGGAGAGGTGAATTTGAAGACGCTGAAGAAACAATGTGTAATTGCGCGTGATTTACTAGAAGCAAATGTATATGACATTGATGATTTTTCAAGTGTTGATACATCTTACAGTAACACAGTGTGTATTTAGAATGCATACGATCCAGAAAAATGTGTGGATTGTTTTGATGCAGATTAAAACGTTTTGAACTTTGGAGATAGGGCTTAAAGAAACTTTTCGTTAGTTTTAAATAAACTTAAGTTTCCTTTCTTTGAAGCGGAGGCATGTGTAACGGTGCTTACCTTTAAATTAATTGCAGATGAATTCGGATGAATTCATAACTATCATAAATAAATATGCTTATGTGAACTTTTGGTTTTATATTGTGTGGTTCTTGGATCTTTAGGATCTTAAACTAGTCTTTTGGTTTGAATTATTTTTTAGGAAAACAATTTATGCCCATGAACTTATGGTTCGAGCTATTAGAAAAAGAAAGAAATGAAGAAAGATCAGCTGATGTTTCATAATAATGGTAGAAGCAAAATTTTGAATCGGTTTCCAAATATCGAAATTATCTGATGACATCAAATAAACATTTACAGAAGAAGATATATACCTCAGGTAGAAGTGTAAAAGATATAAATACTTATTTGCGAATAAGTTAATAATTGAATTCAATAATTTTCTGTAAGTAAATTCATGAAAACAAACACATTCGTATGTGTTTACATTGTCGTCAATGACAATTCATTTGGATAAAGAATTGATATACTTTCAATATGTAATTTTATTTCTAATTAATGATAATTAATCTAATTTGCTTAAAGGTTACATCTTTAGCCCACGTAAGTGATAATTGGAAAGTATATAACAATTTCCTACAAATCAGAGGTAGTCGCGTATCAAAGAAGTAATTCAATTTGTTTTCATTAAGTTGAGAAATACTTTAACATAATAAGTTGAACAAAGCTAAAGTAGCGAATAGTTATAGATTAGCTAATGATAATCCTAAAGCAAGTGAATCTTTAAGTTAAGATTCAACTAGAAAAGTAATGGGTTCTGTGCTAAGACAAAGTCAACCCCTACAGGGGTGACGGGAGGCCAAAGCCAAAACAGTGGGCTGTCCAGGTGCTTTTTCATCACACGTTGGCCAAGCCGATTCATCATTTGTAGCTCACCCAAATGCTCCTCTCTTAGATTCAAGTGAGGCAGTCAAAAACTAGAGACAGAGTCGTAAAGTAGCTGTCAAACCATTAGCATACTTCTTAGCAGCTACAACAATACTATCAAAATGACTCCGGAGCTATGCAGTTAATCTGTAGTTATTGACGAAATAGAGTTAATTAATCTTGGTATGTATCTTTTCTTGCTTATTTTATTCTATATTTTATCCCGAAATAACAGCTCTAAGTCGTAGCGGAGCACGACGCATGACAATAATATTGCCCTTATTTAGAACTCGAGTATGTATGTTACTCTGTTGAATACTATTCAAACAAAGTTTCGAATATAGGCCATTCTAATTTCACAGTGGTTTTAACGCAAATATAACCCAGTGGTTTCAACGCAAGTAAACATTTCTTAAAATGTATAAACACTCTGCCCGGTCAGTTTGTTGATGAAGTGTGTTTTTAAAATAACATGATGAAATATACCCAAAGAGGTACTTAGCTTTAGAAAACACAATAAAGCAAATTTCAGTCTCCTCCTTAAATTTATATGGTCCGTTGGGTTGTAAAATGTATTCAAGTGGTTTTCGGAATGAATATAAAATTCACTTCGCTGCTATGTGATCATTCCAGATTGTTTTTTTCTTTTTAACTTTTTTGTCTTCTTTGTTAATATATTACATGGTCTACTATTAATTATTAATGTAGTGTAAATCTCTCATGGTGGTCATTTGCAGCTGTTATTGGACATTAAACCTAGGAATGCATTGTATATTCGGTCGTTTAATGTTCTGAAATAAAAAAAATGAAGGAATAATTCAATTTTATAACGGTTTAGACATGTATAATGTTTTACTTATTTATGATTTCGCACGACTGAGTTAGTCAAAAATACGTGTTATACTAACGTAACAAATTGCTTACGTGTTTACACATCTCTGCGTGAAGTATTTTAATAGCCAGACATGCTAACAATATTAGTATAAAAAATATAACACAATGCACTAAACTGTTAGTTAGCAAACAACTAGTCAAGAAGGACTGGTAACATGTATAAAAATGAATATTTCTTGTAAATGCTTTGTTTATTTCCAGAAGTATGGAAAATCAATTTAAATAACAAGACGGAAACCTCAGATTTGCGGGGAAACTGTGAAAGTTTGTTCGGTCGATAGTTCACATTTTCTTCAGAAATGTAGTTTATAGTTTCTGATTTTTTATTCTGAGTAAAAGAGAAAATAATATCGTATTGCTTCCTCTGTTCAGATAACTTTTAACGAACACGGTGTTTTGAAAATACTGAATATTTAATTAATTAATCATTGTTTAGTTCTGATCATTATATACCTTATTCCTTTCTTAGTCGTTTTGATATTTTTGCCTAACGGGGCAATTTAAAATGTAAATAAACGAAATGTTTTCCCGTTTCAATTCCATTTTTTTTTTGCTCTCGATTTCTTTCCTTACGTATAACTATTCGGAGGAAGAATTTTTTAAACACACGATTTTACATTCTTAGTCACACTAAATTCGAAACAGCAGAATTCCGCTCGATTTTATCTGAATATTGCATCTTATGATAGTGGAAAAAGCATAACTCTTTTAGAGTTGATGTTTATAGGAGAAAAGATTAAAAATGTTCGCTTGATCTATGGTCGTTCTTTGTGATGATAATGCAATATTTTTATTAAATTTTCAATTGTATTCCATAAGAATGGAAGATAAAAACGAAACTCAAATTCGACGGTATAATATTCTCTCCGGGAGAAAAGCTTACATTAGCCACAGACGAGGACACAATAATATCTTAAAGGGCCGGTATCAGAGATAAAGTCAAGGCAGGTGCCATGCATCAGCATAACCACTAGCCTTAGCACACGAAGCGTGCATGAAAATAAGTCCGAAAATAAGTGCAAAAACGTAGATAAGTTGGTGATGACAGAAGGATAAAAACACGAGAAAAGGCCAAAAGAAGGGAGGAGAGACTTCGACGAGAACACCTCGCAGGAAATCCTAACCATTTAATATCTATATATCAACTTAAGTATAGTCAAAACACATAAGTGCGACGTATATATACGTATACTTCCAAATAAGAAAAACCTTAATAAAAGATTCAGTAGCCCAAATCTGCATATTCAGAGGCCATGCTCATCAAAGCTATGCAGAAGAAGGAAAAAAGAAACCTTAAGATAAACATTCACAGGATAAAAAAGTAATCAAAGAATCGATGACAAAATGTTTGAAACTTAGAACACTATTTTAGTGAATTTCTGTAACAAAGTTACGATTTAGGAGGTCCTCTCCAGGTTATCGAGCGGGCAGGTTAGTTTACAGTACACTCTGCCTTATTATGTAACCATTCTCATCGCCGTCGTCACACACACACACACACACACACACACACACACACACATATATATATATATATATATATATATATATATATATATGCGTTGGTTCTTCGATTGGACAATTAATTCCGAAATTCAGGTTTTCCCTTCCCTTCTCGGGTGATCAGATTTAATTGCACAAACGAAATGGAAACACAAAGAATATACTCCACAGAGGAATGACCAGTCTCTGCAGAGCCCACAGTTATTATTCTTGCTTATGAATAAAGGTACTAAGCTAATGTACTCATTATGCACTGATTAGGTTTCGAATCAAAACCACAATTTTGTGCCATAAAAAAAAATGTTACATTGATCATATAAAAATGGTCAGGAGCACATAATTACAATGACGTCATTAGCCTTTACAGCGTTGAACCAAGCAACTCGCTTGTAACAACTTCTCTCGTAATTACCTATTTTTTTCTCAGTAAAGATACAATTCATAGGCAAATATTTCGTAGAAACAAATTCGTAATGATAACAATGAACTCATACAAATAGTGAAATAACACAACTCTCTTACCAACTAACAAATTTTCATTAAGTCTGAGATAATCACTTTTGTTGATTAAGAAAGTATTGCCTCCAAGGATGACTCCATATGGCGAGCAATCATTCTTTGGGAATACGCGATGAAATGCTTTAATCAAACTGAATTGAGATAGAAGAATACTAAACGATGCGGTTATAAAGAACACGAAATGGCGGTCAGAGTCCGGATCGCCTCGTGGTCGCGATGAAGGTTCACTTTCCATCACGCCATTTACTATAAACTTTGATTGACTGGAAATTCTTAACTGAAAGGATACGCACATACTGGAAAACGTAGAATAGAAAGTTAAAATTCCTATATCTGATATCCAGGAAACATAACCGTTCAACGATCTTAAGTACCTCGTGGTCCCAAAATTAATCGCACGCAAAAATCACTTTCTATACACGAAATGACACAAATTCCTAATGCTCTTCCCTACACTGACAAAATCTATAAATACAAGCTTACTGAAGTTACTATCAATATAATTAATGTATTACATTACCGAAAAATGTAAAATATAAATAAACGATGAAGCAAGAATTCAGGTAAACGAAATATAAATCAAACAATGATTCAAGGACAATCTCGTCGATACTCACAATTCTAATAAACCTTCCGACGCTTAAATCCTCAGAAATTCAGAAACAATATCACGCTTGCCGAATATAATAAGATGAGTCCAAATATCCCATGGTTGATTTCACGCTTGCTATGCAGGAACCTTGCGTGCATGAGGCTATCTCCAATATACGTAGACCAACTGACTTAATATTTGAATTTGTCGAGTAATACTTAAGGAACACTTCCTTTATTTCGTACATCAAGCCCGTACGAATCGAAAAGTTTAATTCAGACAGATGGCGTGAAGCGCCACCACTATAACAAATAGTATACCACTTCGTTCTTCCCACCTGTCACTTTTTACATAAACTTGCTGTAGAAAACCAAAAGATAATAAAAAATCAACCGAAAACATTTCACTTGGGGACGTAACTCAAAATGTAAATTACAACCTAACCTCATTCTTTCAAAATATAAACCAACATCCATGAACTGGTACTCGAATACCTGAGGGCCGGGCCATCCGAACATTAGTCACTAAAATGTACAATTCCAAATCGGCCAGGCGCAAGTTAACACTGATCATGGAAATTATGTAAAACTTAGCTAATCTGACTATTCTCTAAAATTAGTTAGGCATCTGAGGAACATATTCGAATCTAATTTCATTTGACTAACTATATCATACGCATAAAAAAAATATCGCTTCGCGGACTAACATAACGGGAGATTGGTAACCTTCAATCACAGCTATACCATTAATTACAATCAAACTATACTGATACCTACTTCTTGAATCAAACTTTTATACAATAAATAACTAGGAAAATTGTATTTATTTTAAAGTGAAATCATAAATACGTTAAGACATAATTTCATTAAAAACTAATACTTTCTGGGAAATTTTATAGTCACATATAATTGCGAATTTCATATGTTTTGTTTCCTTTTCACGTGACAAATAACATTCAAAATTTACAATGCTCCACGCCTGGTTGGAGCAAACATTTCTCACACAATATTACAGAAGATTTGAGTTTTTAGTTTCCAAAATTTTGATTTTGTATGTTATACGTTTAGCCCACCTACGACAAAATATCTACTCAAAAATTGCAATATTTCATTCCATAAAATAATTGAATACCAAAGCATCACTGAGCAGAATTTAGTTTCGATATTCCAAAATAAGTTAATTAGTATGTACCTACATCTTCAGAACTAATGCAACCTTACCGCACGTTTCAATAGAAAACATGCAAAAATATATCAGGTTGGGTTAGGTTAGAATACAAAGCAATATTCTTATTGCATAGATTGGCTTACGGTGAGCTGGGATAGCGAAAGAGATTCGAACTATGTAACGACAAAATCTTTCATTACGTTCAGTTGGAAAGCTAAATATGTAAACGGTAAATGGCAAAGATTTAACGCAAAATTTCATGTAATAAAATTACACCAATTTCCAGACAGGAAATAAAAATTCTCAGTGAGAATAGAACGTGTATTTTAAACACTACACAAGCAAACTGAGTGCAAGGTGAGAATACTAAATGTCTAAACATGATGATCATATTGTAAATTCACGATCAAAATAATTGTGAACCAGATCTGGATTTTGAGACGAGGAATTTTGATATATTAACCACTACATACCTGCAGTCAGGGTAACAGACCTCTGGCCAGCGAAATTATTCAGCAATAATCACAGCACACACTTCACCACAAGGAGACCAGACAAACTGCATCCTGAAGAAACCACTTTAATTAACCGCACACACACTCACAAAAGGGGTTTTCAGAAAACTCAATGAAATATTATTTGTTTAAATAAGGCTGAAAACAGCCACCGACACTTTATTGAAAACACATCAAAACGAAAATCAGATTCACACATATTGAACTCGATCACAGAAACCACGATTCGCAATCGCCTTGTCCTCTACCAGTCTAATCCGTAAAGCCAGCATTCACCGTAACCATATCACCAGGAAATATATATTTATAGCGCCTCTCCTCGCTGCAGACCAAGATACCTGCTACTATATTTATTTTAAACATAGGAGCTACTGCGTTAGTTTTAATAATTAAATATACTATATTGCCTTGAAGTTTCAACTTTATATGTATTTAGCACGCAGCTGTTACTATCACTACCCTCTGTAAACGGCGACGATCTTGAACTAACTCTATCGACCAATCAGAAGCGAAAATCTAAACTGAAGATAGAAGAAGAAAGGTAGGTGTGGCCTACATACTAATTTCCAAAACAAATTTAAAAATCAACAATCAAAATTAAAGATGATTTATAAAAGTCAAAACTAAACTAAAATAAACGAAGAACGAAAGACAATAAAACATTCAAAGAAATATAGAGTAATAAAAGAAGAATAGACATGTAGATAAAGCCAGCGAACGCAGCAATTAAACATATAATAGAATTGGTTGGCCTCTTTGACACTTGGACAAACGAAAAGCTTTGATTTATACCGATGTCAACTTAATAAAAATATTATCACCATATCTGAACTAACAAAGCGATAATATAAAAGAAGAAAAACAAAACAGTCTCAAAAGAAGAGGAGAGAGTAAGATATGCAGTGGCTGTCAAATGGTGCTGGGTCATTTAATATTTTCCCCCACCAAGAAAAGAAAAGAAAGTCAATGGGAAAATTTAATTACTTTTCTTAAAATGATAACTCACGCCCAAGGTTTTCATGACCGAAGGAAAAAGAGAGGATGGAAAAGCAGGAGGAATCTTAATTTCAATTCTTTATTAGTTCGTCTTTCCTTCCTTCGGTACAATCAAAAACCCGTCGATTGTTTTCATTATATCTGTCCTGGTCACATCCTGAATTTCTTTCGTGATTGGGACTCAATATGGTACCAGGGGGATCGATTATCAGGTGGCCATATCAAAGAATCTTTTTAAAGAAACACGTTAGTCCATCCATAACATATGTGCTCAACACTGATAAGGAACCTCGGGACAATTACATCATGGACGTCGGATAACTCCCGTACAGTAAAATTATCTATTCGTAGTTCGACCCTATTGAGTTTGAATGAACGCATAGTGCGTCCTATCGAGGGAGGAAAAGTCTCTAATAAAGGTTGATGTAAGTCATCTTCTTCGCCATCGCCGCATAGATGCATATAGGTCTTTGCTACACCCAGACGAAATCTACGATTGACTTATAATCACTATTTGTAAATTTGATACTGTGCGAACACGAAGTTTCGTTTTCTTCAGTCGTTTTTTCTGAATTGAACATGAAAATGCCTCGCAAAGTCACCGTAAGTATGTATTTGCGATTTGACTTGGCTGTACCAGCTTAATTCTCTTCCGGTCAAACGCCTAGGTGCCACAAGCAACCGGTCTTCAACCGGTCTCCTCATGAGTTCAAAGATTTGTTTAAAACTTTCTAGGAACTCTTGATTTATCTGAGTCAGTACGTGCCCCGAGAAAGTAGGAAAGTGAACCAGGTCACCTAACCTGAGAGGCTTTATATTCCAACATCACTTGGCTCGGGACCTCTCACTTCAGTGGGAACCTTGCCACTAGCCTCACTTAATCTCAAAGGGTCGCGATCTACAGGTTGGGCAACGTTGCTACAGATCTGAACCGGAAATGGAAAATCGAGTAGTTCACGTGAAGTCTTTGATGGACCGCACCCAAAGTTTAAATACATCCAATGCTGGCAGGAGCCGTACACCAAAACGAATACGGTCGTCCCCTGGTCGTTTCAAATGTTCACGCACCGCTATTTACAGTTGTTACACGTGAGACGGTACTCACTGTGGTAACCAACGAAGTGGTTGTGATAGTACCATCCCTAACATCACATATCGTTTTCGACCACGGCACGGTAGTGTCTCTATTGGTTTGTTGAGCCTGAATTCCCTTAGGCTCACCAGGCGAAGAGAGAACCTGAGTTCCCGACATCTCGCTCCTGAGCGACATCACCTCGTCTCTGAGACTTGATCTCAGAAGCAAGTTCCCGAGACCTAGTCTCACACATGAAAGAAGTCTCTTGATGTTGCGTGTTTAGCCTGAAATCAGTCTTCTGGACTGAACTCGCAAATTCCTCACTACGTTTTACTAACAGTTCTACGTTGGAAATGACTGCATCATCAACCCTAACCTTCATAAATGTAAACTAAGACGTCAACTTTCCAATACTAGCTTTAATTTCACTTTTAAGTTCTGACTTCGTAGCAGAGAGTTCCTCATCTAGGTTACTTTCTATTGAGGAAAGTGCCTTTTCAAATCACCTAAACTACTTTCAGAAGAGGAGAGTTTCTCACTCAAATTACCTGTTTGACCTTTCAAATCACCTTTACTACTTTTGGATGAGGTTCTAAGTTCACCAATTTGTCTATTCATTTCACCGAGCTGGCTTGCAAAGTTCTTGTTCATTTCCCCAAGCATCTGGCAAAGGTTTTCAAAATCACTCTTTGGGATGCCCACAGTGACATTTCCCCTTCAGTGTTCACTGGTCCCTCACCTTCTGGCGTATTAGGTTCTTTATACTGACATTCTTTACAATGACAGTCAAGGCCACTAGACTACGAAGGCATTTAAGAAATCTTTAGAACGTCCTTGGTGACACGTGTTCAAAGCTGTATAGACAAGGTCTGTCCATCCGTCGACATCTTTAATTTAAAAACTTATAACTCAAGAAATAAAGTATAGCCGGGATTGAAGTACACCGAAAGTTGTCAACACTGTACACCGTTGGTGGTGTGAAGAAAGTAAATCAGTGCAGTGCAAGGCTGATTTTCGTTCTTCCAGAGAAGTGGCGTAGTGAAAGGCGATCCTTAAATGCTTTAAGTACGTATCCATGAGTAGGCATTTGATTGTGAAGCATGAGACGTCACTTTGTATTGTGTGGAAATGGGCATGTTTATTTTCTACTTCTGCTCCTATTAAGAAAGATACCGTACTCTGCGCGCCACCTGTTGTTGTGAAGGGAAATCTATTTCTTATCTATATCTGGTGGACTAGTGAAGCAAGTCACGGCTGATCGACCTGGACGCGAGACTGTAAATTTGGCTTCATTATACTCCACAATTAGGTGGGTGAACACGTCATTATGTGCTGGTTATACGATTATATTTATAGTTTGTTATGCTTACGAAGAAAGTGTAAAAATATGTTAATCTTCTAACACCAGTAACAAACCAATTTTATTTTGTGAATTAATAAAATAGAGCCGTTCAGTAAATCTGTTTGCGTGTAGTAAGTATATCGTGTGATACGATTAATGGTCAAATGGCCGCCTCCTGTTAAGGATAATTATGGTGCTTGTGTATGTGGAAATATTAATAAGTAAGGCTTGTATAGCCAATGAAAGTCAGTTTCACGCGTTCTTAGCATGGTTCGTTTTATGTGGCAACATAAGAAATGAAATACAAAGCATAACTGCTGCGAGAAATTATAACTCACCTAACTCTACTACTTTATTAAATAAATTCTGGTTTATAACCATAAGCTTAGAACGACAATAACTTTAGTGTCAGTGTGTATGCATATGTTAACTGTTTATATTCGGAAGTCTCACAATACACCAGATTCTATAGAAAACGCGATTACCCACAGCGCGCTCTGCTAATCAAAAATTTGACTCATATAACAATATTTTCAAGGAACTGTAATCTAAAATTTTCAACAGAGCAAAATGGCTCGACAAATTTGTTCAACCTACGAAGACCACAACTAACTTTTTACTACTCTTGGTATTGATAGGGGACCATCATTTCCATATAGTGACAACAAATTCAGCAGTGAGTGAATTGCTATTAATTTCCTAACGAGCTGATGAGCTTCTATGGACGAGATCTACAGATTTTTGGTAAAGTGGGCTCGGAACCACTCCGTTCAATTGACCGCTCCTGGATTTGAACACGTAACCATGCGCACAGAAAGCGAGCGCTGTAACCTCTCAGCCACCCCGAGGTAAAAAAATCAGCAGTCTCCTCATAACCGTAGGTAACCATAGATGCCATAGTACTTGAATTTGAATGTTATTTATGGCTTTTAGGCATATAAGGCTCTGGCCGGGATAGGAAACGGGAAAGGTGTCGACCAGGGCCTATGTTGAAGGTTCCATTGGAAAACCTTAGTAAGATGGCCGGCCGCTGGGATCAACCACGACCTCCCGAACGCTACGCCAACGCTCTATTACCTAGCTACAGCGGTTTCATATCCTGGTACTTACATCAAAAACGTTTAAGGCAAGAGATACCTGTTGCCTCTCTAGGTTGCTAGGGCACAGAGTCTTATTGTTTAATCTGAACCTCTTTTTCAAAAAGGTATACCTTTCAATCTTAGAAACCTTTCTCAGCTGATTGAATTCAGCTCACTTAAACGACTCTACATTGCTGGTTTCGCAATTAAAAATCGGGTATGTGAAAGTTCTGAACTCATCCTTTTGATTCAGCCAATTTTTCCGTATGATTTTTAGCAGACTGGATGGTCAATGTTGGGCACGAAAAAAAACAGTCTTCGTTTGAACCTTTTACTAAATGTAAAAAAAAATGTTTGATTTTATTATTGTCGGAAATAACACAATAATTTGGAATTATATTCTTCTAAAGACACACAATCCTGTAGTTCCGTTAACGATTCGCTAGTAGCTTTAATGAAATGACTATACTAGCTCTTGAACTTTGGAGACATTTTCGAGGAAGACGTGAGTTGTTGTAAGTACTTATTATGCGGCAATGTGAGAAGTTTGTTCCTTTCTGGATTGCATATAAATTATAAAAGCTGCTAGACTTATGCGGGCAGAGTAACTATTCACACTAAAAATCACCCGGTACACATCTTGGTATTTTGGCAATGTCATCGACATTATTATTGATTTTCTCCAGTGGCCTTGGTTTACTACCGCTCGGCTCACTTGTCACCCTCACTCTCAAGAAGGACCCGCAAGGCCCGGACTCGACATCGTAACCTCCTTCAACTAACTATCTCGCCTATGTGGAGTGCGACGTAGATTACCCCAAAGATTTTGCTTTTGTTAGAAACAAGAAAATTAGCCATAAATGACCGACGACCCTTTAAAAAACAACAAAAAGTATTTCCGACCCCATCCACCTACCAGAAGCCCGATCATTGCTTTTATTGCATTGCAGGAGGCAACAGTCCCAAATGGAACAATGCGATCCTAAATGTGATAGTTAGTGCAAGAGAGAGAGAAAGCACTGCGGCGGAGGGAGTCGCACATCAAGGAAGAAGGATTCTTCCATCTTTCTGTTAGCTATCTGTGCTTGTCTTTTAAGATTTCTTTTTCTTCGTGCTATGTTGGTAGGATGCAAGGGCGCCGATCCCGGGGGGGGGGGGCTTTGGGGGCCCTGGCCCCCCTAAAGTTGAACTGGGCCCCCTAATGGGGGGGCCCAATGTGACGGACAGGTAATTCGCCCTCACATGATTATAACAACATTTAGTGCAGTTGGATATTCTTAAAGTATTTTTATATTCCGACACGCATTGATATCGTCGCATGCATGAAGAGACGCTTGAGTCAACGCCCGGCGTATGTTTGTGTCAGTGCTGGACAATTCTGCCCGAGAGAGCTGGTAACATTGCATCGAGCGATACTTCAGAAGACATTGCGCGCTGCACCGGGATGGAACATTAAGCGTGTGTCAGCGACAAAAAACTGTTCTTATACAAGTGTAATTACTTATATATACAGAACTTATAGTGCAAAAGGATCAGTAAGTTCCAAGGATTTACAGGAACCCAAAAACAGGACGAAAAGCTGGGATACTTATCGCAAAGGAATAAGTAACGTATACCTCGTTTTGCTGGACGACTTGTATGCAGCACTGAAGGTAACCTTTTTCGTTTCTCTTAATTATAGACAACCTGTTGGAATCTAATTACATATTTGCAGTGACTATTTGCAAGCTTCAGAAAGGAATAGATTTTATTGTGTCGAGTGAAATGACATCGGATTATGTGTAGCATCGTTGCATCAGTTACATATCGTCAACAGTGCTCTTGAAAACAAAAAAGAAGTCACGTGATTAAACGCGGGTTGTTGATGCTTGGAACGCTATTGTTGACGTCGTTGTCGATTGTCCGATACGCGTTTCTACCTTGCCTTCGTTTAGATAGTTTTTCTGTGGGCAATAACTAAAGAAATACAATTCAACTAAATAAAGGATCCTATTATTCTTTTGGTATATTTAGTTTTGAGTCGTAGTAGTAGTACGGTTTACTTGTGTTATGTTGTTGAATTACAAAATAGTAGAGCAAATCTAAACAACATTATTCATTATAACAAACTCGAATGCATCATTAGAGTATGAAATAAAGTGAGTAGTTACGTGCTAGCATTCATTGGACTCGAAAGCAAATAAATAAAAAATCAATGCAAACACAAGAATTGTAAGAAGGAAAAAAAAGTTTTTTACGGAACCTAAGTAGTCAGTTCAAAACTCCTGTATTATAAAAAGATACTAATAGCGTAAATTATGTAATACTATGATACAATAGAATTACTCGCGCGGTACAAGTACATTGAACTGTAGTAATATTAGAGGAAACCTAACTCGTAAAAGTAAAGATAATACTATTAAAAAGATTGTAATACAAGTCGCATACAATTTCTTTAAACTGTCAGGACGTCTGTTAAAGCGACACTTGAAATATAATATAACAATTCTTGATCAGTGCCTATCGGGTATATGTCAACAAAGCACGTTCAGAGATTAAAGTCGAATGTCGAGAAATTTAATTGTACTCCGTCAACTAATGTGAAGTACAACCTTGATACTTTGTTAATGGAAAATAATATTGTGGTGCATGTTAAGTATAAGATATACTTCTTCGGACTCGAATGTTCATGGAGCACAGGTGTACGTAAACGTCGTAAGAGCGTAAGGAAAATATAGTTGCAGAATTAAGTAAAAATTGTGTAACGTTGGGCTCAACGCTTTACGGGTACCCGGCCGATAAACATTTTCATTAACGATAATCTCTTATAATTTATGTGAAAAGCATTCAGATAAACTTTATTCATTTTTGATCGTTTCGTTATTAGTAGAGTGCATTATTGTGTATGTTACTCCTGTTTTGACACATTCAAACGCCCTCAATTTTTGGTAAAATTATCACGTGCCTACAGAAGTAAACGCACACACAAAAGAATAATCGCGTGTGTGCCCTGTAATCAGGTCAAATATTAAATATATTCATTGCTTTGTAGTAACATATCAACTTATTGGCGTTTTTGTGTATGTTTTACCTTTTATACCGACGGAATACCATAATTCCGGAAAAAGTTCGATTTCTGAAAATAGTAATAAAGTACTCTAAATGGTGTGAAAAATGTTAGTATTTATTGGAATACTGAAGAAAACATTTCTACTAAGGTATTTCGTGAAGTTTCACCAAAAGTGACATTTTTCAATATTTTGGTCGGAGTCAGTAGAAGTGGTGTGGATTTGTGAGTCGGGACTCCAAATACTAAAAACGTGGTTTTCCGCCTAAATACAGTGTTTTCCACCCATTTCCAAGCGTTTCAACATTCGTCACGCACTTTGCGACCGTTTCCCGCCATTTGCACACATTCATCTATTTGTTGATTTTTGTGCGTTTTTACAGTATTTCGGGGCTCAGAGGACCTATTATCGCTATTACCGTTCCACCAACCTTTGTCTCCGGAATTCACTGGATTACTGGTTTGGAAGCATTATACAGGACCCCAAGGGTGAGCAGTAGGGTTGCCTTTGTCCTCGCTCGTTATCACGGAAGCTATATCATCCCGCGGCGCTCTTTTCAAGAGAAGTGGGACGTACACGTTTAATTACTGCCCGGTAAATTATTGTACGGATTGGTACTCCGGGAGGAAGGAATTCTTCACTTACCAAGAACCGTCATACCAAATGATAACGTGAAGTCGTTTCTCCTATTTCTACAGTACATGGCCATTCGTTTTCCTCTTCTACTAAGCTTATCTCCTTTTGGAAAATCTATTTCATTGATAAATTCCTCCCTGAAACTCGTATGCTACAGTACTTATATAAAATTCATCACGTATAATCCCCTCTCCTGGGTAAAGGAGTTAATTCGTGCATTGCTTGTGTTGTTTCTGGAGTTTCGTGCATCGATATAGACCACAAAATAAAAAAAATAAAACGTATTTTCTGTCGTTTATCCCTCGGAACGCCAAGATCGGGCCAAAAAATACACATACAGTCAAAATATAATTTTTGTCCATTAGTCATTAAATGGAAGAGTGAAATTCTGTGTATTCTTCATGTACGTGTCCAAACATCTTATGGAAGAAAATGGCGTTAAACCCATGTATTTATTAAGTAATAATTTAAGATAATCAAGCATCAGTCAATTTGACTCGTTTTGTGTAACTGTTTTTAAATTTATTTTTATATTAAAATAAAAAGTTGTTGTCGGTTCTAATGATCACACGTCTCTTTCCAAATGATTACACTTAAAAATTTCTCAATCAAGGAGCGAACAAACTTTAACTATGCTGCTTGTGTAGTGGTAAAGACAAGTACTTTGCATGCAGTCAGCAATGTAATCCTCATTTGCAAGAATCAGAATACAACAGATACGGTGTGCTTTACATGTGAGAGTGAGAGAGTAAAGTAGTTTGATTCTGGTAGTTTTATATGTAGTACTTTATATGTGTAAATAAGTAAGAGACTCATCGTACCTTTATATTTGTGCAGCCATGAAAATGGTTAGAAGGTTAATATGATGTATCAGTTTTTTCTGTATTTTTCATTATTTTGTAGAATCTACTTGAAAAAATAAAATAGAATAAATAAATACAATGCACTAAATACAATACAATACAATGAATGCACCCATACTCTAAAATACCTTCATTTTGAACAAGTATTTTATTTGATACGAGAAATATACATGGGTCGGAAATGACTCATCTTGGCGTTCCATGAGATGAAATTATATTGGCGTTCCGATGTTAAGGATCATTCATCGTGATTTTGTCATATACAAACATAATTTAAGATATATATATATATATATATATATATATATATATATATATATATATAAAGAAAAATAAGCGACAAGAAGAACTCACACAAAAGTAGGAGTAGATTTGCACTTGGAAATATATCCCTCATACTGCTGTTTGGATGATATTATTGTTTACCGTTAATACCGTAATTTTGAGTGTCTCATACAACATATAGATAGCAAAACTCTATACAGCGGGTAAGAAAAGTATTTGGATAAGTTTAACGAAGAGGAAAAACCGACTGTATTACATGTAAAACACGGACCATTCGAAATATCTTACCCTTTTATGATAATTTGAATACCTTAGATAGAATGCTATAGATCTAACTACCACTCGATACGTCTGCAAGGTAACAGGCAACGAAAGAGTGAAGACTTCGTAAATTCATCGCAAAAAAAGTATTTGGACAACTCTCATACTACTCTCGAAATAAATGTTCTAGGTATCCGTAGTGTATTGAAGCAATGCACATAGTGTCAGGCAAGCCAAGATTGTTGGAAAGTCATGCTTTACCGTTGGATACATCATAAAGAAACATAAAACAGAGCAATTATTGATGAATAGAATCAGTTCTGGCTGACCAAGAAAACTAACTGGCCGGAATGAAACCTACATTTTTCATTCTGTGAACAAAACTCAAAGAATTACTGCTAAACATTTGGCTACTTAACTCGTCTATGATATGTAAGTTAAGGTTACACCAGAAACAATCCAAAATTCATTGAAAAAAATGGGATTTAGATGTGTATCCATGGTATAAATACTGACCATCCCATTAGTAATTACACAACCCCAAATCATAACAGACCCTCCAACATTTTTACCAATTGAAGCAATGTCCTGCTTTCTGAAAGCTTCATTCTTCTTTCGCCACACGTCCTGATATCCATCACTATAATATAAGTTTATCTTCGTCTTATCCTAGAAAAAAAATCGGAAATTCCAGGCACTCATATTGATATTTCTTGGAAAATTAGAACTTCTTCTTTCTGCTTTCTTCTTATATGTGTTTTGTTTCTGGCTACACATCGTCTGAATCCCAATTTTTTTTTGTTCACATCTACACATCTGTAACATTAACTTGCATATCCTAGGCAAGTGAAGTAACCAAATCTTTATCACTTTTTTTTTAAATTTTGTTCACAGAGTGAAGAATATAGGTTTCATTCCGGGTAGTTAGTTCCCTTAGTTGACCAGAACGAATCCCCAATAATTATTCTGTTTTATGTTTCTTTATGATGTATCCAACAGTAGAGCATGGCTTTGCAACAAGCTTGGCTATGTCTTAGTACCTTTTTACTTTCCGCACGAAATTTGAAACTAAACTGAGCAGTTCCAATGTTGTTCAACATACTTTGTTCCCCATGATGCTTCTTTATGCCTGACACGATGTGGATTGCTTCAATACCCCACGCAGAGTGCTTTTGTATACAACAGGGTACCTAGAACATTTCTTTCGAGAGTAGTATGGGGCTGTTCAAATGTGTTTTTTTGAGATTAATTTACGTAGTTATCACTCTTTCGTTTCCTGTTACCTTACAGATGTATCAAGTACTAGTTATTTCTATAGTATTCTATCTAAGTTATTCAAATTATCATAAACGGGTAAGAGATTTCAAAATTGGTCACGTTTTTCGTGTGATAAGTTTGTTTTTTCCTCTTTGATCAACTTGTCCAAATATATTTTTCTCACTGTGGGTGAGACAGAAGCTTCTTGAACCATGCCTGTCGAGATCGAAAACCGAGAATTAAAAGAAGAAAACCAATATTTGTTTGTCCAATAAAGTAGTAGCGCGGCGGAAGGGTGGGCCGAACAGAAAGAGAACCACAGTTGGAAAAGCTGGATAACTCCTCTGCATGGAGTAACATTAGTTTATTTTATTTCCTAAGTTTATTTTCTAGTAACAGCAGAAAATTTGTTTCTATTAGTTTGAACATAATATGCATTAGTGAAGTTTTTTAACGTTATACAAACATTGTTACATTCTGTAATAGCTGCGCCTGGGGAAGCCTTCATAATGACTATATGTATACTATTATATGTGTTTTTTTATGAATATACAATATTTGGCAAAATCTTAATTTGATTTGTATCATATATGCCTTCTTAGACCCGTATCAGGCAACAAAAAATAATCTGAATGGGCCCCCCCAAAGTTACAGAGAAATCGGCGCCCTTGGTAGGATGTACGTTACGTTACAAGAGGTACCGTATATTCTATTGCTGAGAAAATCGTTCCAAAAGCAGGGATTTGAAAATTGCACCCTTTTACACAAAAGAAGTTTTTTTGTAGGTAAAATTGCCTTTTGGATGCTCCGCGAAGAGGCTCAAAAATATACGATATAAATAAATAGTATATGCAACTTGTTTTGTATTGTGTTGAAGGGTTGAATCGAAGAAGAAGAAAAATACAAACAACAAGATATAGACAGCATACAAGAATTCAAATTCAAGAATCTTTGAGATTAAGTTAGTAACGTTCTACCATGCGATTGTTTTCAGAGAAAGAGATCAGTGCCAAACATATATCAAAGTATCTAAACTTCCTTCTTCTCTTTTAAAAACTTAAGTTTTGTACGAAGCAGCAGTAGCTCACATAGCAGAGAGCTGGTTTCGTATTCGGGGAGTCCTGGATTGGATACCAGTGGCCGACCATCCTGACTGGTTTTCCAGTGTATTTTCCCATTTACACCAGACAATAACAAAAATGGAACTTTGAAGTTACTCTCTGGTCGACTTCTTCCTGCACCCTTTCACTTATATCCTTTCTCGACCGAAGCTTCGATGACTAAATGTCGTAAATGAAATTCACATTCAAGATACTTTGACTCTGACAATGAGATCAACAGCCGTGACGCCAAAGGCGACCCACAAGACGGCTGTCTCAGTTCGTTTCCTGGCGGACGAAAATAGCAAATATATTTAATTGGTATGTTTTTGTCATCAGGGATTCTTCATGATCCTCCTTCCAAAATTATATTTGGTGAATATTATCTTTAAATTTTTGTTCGGGAGGAAGGGAAAAGGGAGGGCAAGCCTAGGTGCTACAAAAAGTGTATGACACATTTGATTTATGTAAATATTGATTTCACATGTCCCCCTTATATAGCTTGATAAATGTGGGTGCCTGAAATATTAATATCTGATCTAACTTTATCTTAAGCGAATTAGCAGTGTCTGTCATTTTAATCTGTCAATGATAGACCTAAACTTTTCTCAAATACTTTGATTTAAATATTATAATAGACCACCTGACTAATAAATAAATGTGTACGAATACAAAGAACATTTTAATGAAGGGCACGAATGCTAATCATTTTCGCGCTAGATTTGTTTCAAAGAAAAGGAAGAAATTGAAAAAAAAAATATGAATCTTATCAAATCAGATCGGATAAACAGTATATGTAAATTTTGCAATAATTATTTATTATTTAGATATTTGTAATTTTCATAATTTTAAATATACAGGAACGGCGGTAGCCGACGAACTTTAACGAACTCACCGCAGAGAGAGGTATTTAAGACGAAGCTGATCATTGTATGTATGTGGATGTATGTGCGCGAGTGTGTGACGAGCGTTTTGCGTGTTAAAACAACTTTTGATAATTTGGATGCCCATCAGTCTGAATCAAATCAAATACAGACCTGGGCTTGCCACCCTTCAAACCATGCTTTGTTTACCATTTAAACAAATAAGAAAATAGAACCGATACAGTTTTTTTTTTTTTTACAGAATATACAACATGATATACAACATTAGATGAAAACACTTCTCTTGTTATCCTATCTTCTTGTTTCAGCTTCTTTCTTCTCTTATTCATAAACCGACCTGCGGTAAATTTATTCGAAAGATAGAAACCGTAGCATACAGAATCGCGACAGAGGCAATAGCTACATGATGCTTGTATGCGGAAGAAGTTGGAGAGCGATTACACCTCAGTGTGGAACTGTCTGAGGGCCCTGATTTCCTTCCCAATTCTCTATTTCAATTTTCTGTTTCTGTATCATCACTTGTAGTTGGACTTAAGTCCAAACCATTTGGAGCTATCTTTAAATTATCAGCTTATCCCGTAAGTAAAGTCTATGTGCGATGACCACTGCGATGATCATCTGACGAGCGAATAGTGAAGTAGACGGCACGTGTCATAACTGAGTCATATAGGGCGCTAGATTGTGGAGTAGTGTGTAGAAGCAGAACGACATACAAGTTTTGGCAGTGTGGCTTGTGTTGATAATTAGGGTAGGCCCTTTTTTTTTAGATATTGGGGTTCTAGTTGTAATTAAAAGTTGTGCATTTGTACCAAATAGAGAAATGACAAATATGGCCGTCCTAAAACAATATTTAACCGGGACCCTGGACCCCTAAAGGACTTTTTTTTGCAAAACAAATAATACATATATAATAGAAGCTTCCAGATTTTAGGGTTCGAGTAGTTATGAAAAGTTGTGCATTTGTACGAAACGAAGCCATGTCAAACATGGCCGGGTTTTGGTCGTCAAACGTTTTTGAACGTTTTCAAAGTAAAATTTTCGAGGGCTCCGGGGCTTGGCTAGATATTTTTTGATCTGGCTGTGTTTCGGCTAACGAATATAACGCATTCTACAAGTTTTGCACGTATTCAAAATCAAATTTCAAAAACGTTGGCCGTATTGCACAGCCCCTCCCCGAAAATAAAATTGTTAGAAAGTTGAATTTGAGTTCCGTGCAAAAGTTATAGAATGTTATGTTTGGTCGCCCTAAACACAGCTGGATCAAAAAGTATTTACTCGGGCTCCGGGTGCTCGAGAAAATGATAATTTTGAAAATGGTCGATTTTTTTAGAATTTGAGTGTGAGTAGCGTGCAAAAGTTGTAGAATTTTATGTTATGTTTTGCAAAATAATAACAATATTTGCATTGTTTCATTTGGTACGAATGTATAATTTATAGTGACAACTCGAACCCCAATATCTGGGGAAAAAATCGGTCCACCCTATTGGTCATGGCAGTGTCGGTGTACCCTATAAGGAATGGTATACTCTATGAGTTTCACCAGGGACATCCAGCCAGCGCAGCGGCACGAAACATCAATGCCGCATATGGTCAGGATTCTGTGGATGTGCGAACGTGCCAGAGGTGGTTCCATAGGTTTCGGTCTGGGGACACCAGCCTCACCGATAAGAGACAAGAAGGGAGACCTGTGCACCTGGACAACAATGCCCTACGAGCAGCGGTGTAGGCAAATCCAATGCAAACTGTTGAAGAACTGGCCAGCGAACTTCATGTCACCCATTCAACCGTTCATCATTATCTGTAGGACCTTGGGTACGGAATCCGGAAAATGGGCACCTCATACGTTAACGTCTCAACAGAAACAATAGAGAGTTGGCGTCTGCAGTTTCCTGCTCATCTGTCACAGACGTGAGCCGTTTCTGGACAAAATGGTGACAGGGAATGACAAGTGGATCCTCTACCATAACATTACACACAAACGGCAGTGGGTATCTAAAGCGCGGTTCGCAGGAACTGTGCCAAAACAGGACATCCACCTCAGCAAAATGATGTTGAGTGTTTGGTGTGATATCCGTGGAATAATCCATTTTGAGCTCTTCCCAGGTAACCAGTTCATCAATGCAGATCTACTGTCAGCAGATTGAACGCATACGAACTGCACTGTTGGAGAAACGTCCTGCTACCGTTAATTGCTAGGGTGTGCCCATCCACGGTGATAACGAGCACCCCCGCACAGCAAGAAGAGCCTATACTTAGAACGAGAAATGTGGTTGAGGAAAACTCCCTCACCAGACGTTTTCCCCAGATCTTGCACCAATAGACTACTGTCTGTTTCGCAGCCAGCAATACCACATTTCCGGGAAAACACTGCAAAGTAATGATATGTGATGAACAGTCATCCAGTTCTTTGCCTCCAAAACCGGTGACATCTTTCAGCGGGGGATTCAACAACTGGTTGACAGATGGCAGTGTGTTGTGGAGTTCGATATAGAGTATTTTTTCTCACTAACGGTAGTGCCCCAGATAAGTTATCGTTCTTTTGCTCATGGTGCAAATATACGACATTACTTATGTAATAAGCTGATAGATAGCTTCAAATATGCAAGGTGATCTTTAACTAGGAAATCTTGAATAAAGGTGGCTATCTTGCGTTCCTTTCGGGTTTGCTTTATTAGATTCCCTTTTCCTCTTTATCTTGATTTATCTTTGTTTTGGGTATTTCAGGGCTTCCTTTTCATATTCTGATTTATCTTAATCTTAGGTATTTCGGAATATTCGTATCATTTCTCTCTCGGCCTGTCTTGAAGCAGGCATATCAAGGGGGAATCTTGTGTCTTTTCTGACTTATCTTTATTCAGGTGGGTCAGAAATTCCATTTCACTTTTAGTGTAGACGTTCGAAACTACTAATCTTGTATTTTCTTTCAGCTCAACGGATATTGCCAAACCCCAAGGCCGGAGTATTAGTGATAACTCTACAGTATAGAGTCACTTAGGGTTGTTTGTGGACGTTACAAGCATTATTTCCGCTTATACGGAAGTGGCTGAAATGTTGGACAGGATGTGAAACATTTTGAAACTTCTTTGAGTATCAGAAACATCATCCAATAAAGCGCACAGTAGTTTTACTACTTGCAAACTTCCGTCACACAAGCCCCGTGCAGTGTCAGTTCAAAGCCTGCTCGGAAAGAAAGAATCAGACATCTGTGTTTTAACACACAATGGTCTAAGCAAGATGGATCCAGTGCACTCACTGCTAGCGAATGCTTACAACTTCTGCAACATCACTTTCAAGACGATATAATCTGGATGCAAACAGACTATCCGTGGCTTGCCCACTCACCTTATCTCAATCCGCATGATGCTTAGCTTAGGTTTGTCATCGCCCATAAATTTAATTTTATTTTATCTTAGTTGAGACACATATTGAAGGGTCCTGTTTATCGTGATTGTTTACCTCGTAAAATTTAAAAAAACATAGTGGATATCACTCGTGTGTTGCATTGGATTTCACAAGATATAGTTGTGGCCATATTTAACAGTTTGAAGTGTTGCTATGAAAAATGTGTGCTGTTGGACGGATTACATTTGGAGCATGTGTAGTGAATATTTTGTGTGCTGGCTTTTTTGTTTCTTATCATATGTTTTCTTGTACTGCTTGATCATTTGTCTCTGTAACATTATGCATTAAAATTCAATTCAAACGCCGTGCATGATCATCATTTCGGTATTCCTTATTTCTGGCCATACTGTACTGTAGCTTTGAATGCGGTTGGCGTGTGGTTGGAAAGATCTCGGCGACACACATTTAAAACTGAATTGACCAGGTCTGTCCATCCGTCGACAACTTTCAACTCAGCATCTACTAACTCATGGAAAACAAGGGCTACAAAGTTGGTTGAGAACGTATCGTTAGAAACGTCTCGGCGAGCCGAGTTCAAAGCAGCACACATAATCTCTGTAAATTGGATTCGTAAATTCGCAGCTACAAGAGTTTAAATAAGTTAATTGACTATTGACTAGCTACACTTCTGAATTTGTGCTGAGTTTCAACTACTTAATTCACTTAGTTTGAGATGGAAAGCAAGAAAAGTAGTTTTTGACTTGGCCACGTTAACGACATATATTCTTTATCATTATTTGAGATTACTCCTTCTTTAAGTTGCAAGTAACAGTCAAGATTCCTTTTAATAAACGAAGTACTCAGTACATATGCACTTTTTCATCGTTGCATTAGAGATATTGAATTAAAATGATAGGACAGGTCAGTTAACCTTTCCACTTAATCTATCTATGTTCAAGATTCTTATGAGTTGAATTCCACCGCAAAATTGAAAATACTATATACACGAAGTAGATAATGATAGGTGAGTTTATAGTATTATTGTTGTAAAATATTAGGCTCTCTATTCGAAGCTGATGGAAGATCAATACAACTACCATCCATTTCTTGTTTTTCTCTCTAGTCTCGCGTCATGAACTTCTTTCGTTAATGTCTTTTGACACGTCGTCTCGAAAGGTATATTTGCAGAGGCTTCGTACGAAACTAGATGAAAAGAAACAGCTGATAAATAATTCTCTTTGTCTGAAGCTTGCCTTTATGATTCTGCTCGAACGAGCTCATGAAAATTACCAACTTCTCTTCTTAAGCAAAACCCATTTCAATTAAGTGATTATAAAGCAAATAATCGATTAAATGAACCGAAAGTGGAAGTAAGCACATACATAAGTAACGTTTTGTTGTGAGGATAGTTAATTCCTATTCACAAAGGACTTTTTGTTACCTTTCAAATTGACCTTGTGTAGTATTTAGAACAATGAATATGTGTTATCCACCTTTGAATGTTGTTTTGTTCTGTAAGTTCGTTGAAAGTACAGCCTTTGGATTTTTAATTTTATTGCGATAATAACTTCTTATGATTTAAAATGACTTAAGCTCTATCATGTGATTCAATATATCAAGCTTTACAGTGCAAGACTTGAACTTATAATTCCTATCAGTGTTCTTAGAAGTGTGATCTGTGAGTAATCTCATCTTCTAAGAACACTGATTAAAGGTTCAAGTATGGCATTGAAAATCTTCTAAGCTCTCAGAAACTTACAGTAAAACTGTCAATATATAATATAAACGGAAATTGATTACATATGATCAAATTGAAGTCTGTGTGACACTTTATGCCGCAACGTTCATTAAAAGCTATTCTGTTTTGTATGAGCTCAAAAGACCTACACAGCCACTTTAAATGTTCATGAACAATAATTGAAAATGCAAATTAAAATATATAAATAAATGTGAGCAAACATACTAGATTTTTTCGATGTACAAACAAAGATGTTAATAGATATGGTTTATCTGTATTCATTGATTTATTTATGCTGAGTTATCGTGTTGCAGCATACTTAACATTGTAAAGGTACGAAGAAACATTGATATTACTTCACCTACCATATGTATATACCACACCAAATCTATCTATTTTATGGAATTTTGACTGAATTTTCTTTCTGAAAGCACTTATTTGTCACTTAGTAGAATGTGTCATTGTTGATTAATGTTACAGTACAGTTCGAATCTTAAACGAATGTTTTCGAATTTAAATTAACACTGGTGTGCCTATCACCTGTTATTCTGTACATAAGCAATAAAGCGATTACATATATTTTATGTTTATTTTAAGTGTGTTAAAATTGCTTTAAGATTTCCATATACATGAAACACATATCCTATGTACACTATACAAGATTCTACATGTCCGATATAGTGCACATCTACTGTAGTTTAGTAATTTTAAAATCGTAGTTCTCAGTCACATTAGGCAAAAACCGTGATGGTACCATCAACTTATACCTTGGCTGACTCCTTCCCGCATCATTTCCCTACCATCCTGACCTGATCTGTACATGACTAAAGTTAAAAAATAACTCAAATTCAATTCTGAATCCTGACAAGAACAAGGAAATTAAACTATTTCGTACACTTTTGAACCCTTTACAGTACGATGCAGCCAACGTCAGTGAATGAATTATTGATAGTTGCCGAAACTGTGATACATATCATATATTTCAGCCTGAGAATAAAAACCAACAAAGGCAGTGATATAATAAAGTGTTACAATGCCAAAAAAACTGTCGGTTGAAATCTACAAGAAAGGTGCTAAGTGATCGCACATTGTTTAACTGAGAGGTACTCATACTCCGTGAATACCTGGAACAGGACTCAAATGTGAATGCAGATTGTTATATAGTAATATTATACAAAATCTAGTTTCCTTTGAAGGAGAAAGGACACAAGAAGATTGTCCGTAGAGAGTTTGCAGCTTCGAGAAAATTCACCTTGTCGCTAACTGAAAAGCACACTACATAAGCTATGTACATGTTGATCCCTCAGATTTAGTTTCTTCGCCAAATTCAAATTGCACCCAAAGGAATGACAGTGACATAATTTATCATTGGAGTTCTGTTTCGCAGCCTAAGGTAAATGCATTATTGTTGGATTTTATAGTTGATAGGACGTAATTTCAAATCTATCATTCTCAAAGGTGACTACGTTGAATAAAATAGTACCGTCAACTGGGCAAACTTTAGGCGATCATAGCAATAAAATTTATTTATTGCTATCTTCTTTTACTAGGGTGTTTCACAAGATCACTACCTCTTGATGAAAATAATTAAAATACTCGTATCGAAGAGATAGAATATAATATTGAAAGTACAATTCGTTATGTTCTATAGCATTTAGTAACCTTTGAGCCAAAATTTCAATTCCGGTCCGTTGCTATTCAGCAGGATTCGAGGCAAAGAAGCCCCGAACTCAGGTTTCAACCATGTTAGATTTCTAGAGGTTCTCCTGCGAAGAAAGTTCGCCATCGACCGGAATAAATGATATTCGCTGGGTGCAAGGTATGGTGAACAAGCTGGATGGGGGAGAAGTTCGATTCTCTCCAGTTCTCGCAATTTTTGGCGGGTCACGCTGGCAGCATGAACCGGAATGAGGCGCGCAGGGTTAGCCCCCACAATTATGAGTTCTGGAACAAAAACTACTTAAATCGTTTGATCGTCGTTTGATCGCGT
>JAGDQP010022152.1:1528-12043 GCA_022664845.1 Lepisma saccharinum
AGTGACGGTATATTTCGGAAATAATACCGTCAGCTATACCATTTTCCGTCTTTTAAAATAGAAGACGGAAGACGAAGAGGAAGAATAGAAGCTGGATACCAATCGTATACTAAGATAAAAAGGAAAGCGCAATGGTCGAGGTTAACGAAGAAAGCTTATAACGGTCTAGAAGAACCTGTCGCTTTCTTCAGAATGCTAATGATGATAATGGACAGAATACATTAAAAACATAAAAATCAGCGTTAGATGAACTTGCAGTAGATACAGGACATAATGGAACATTCGACAGGTCCTGGGTTCGATTCCAGCGACTGACTACCCTGTTTCTTTAGGGGTTTCCTCATGGTATCTTCGCCTCAGGCCCTGTCCGACTCCTTCCCGCGTCCCCGATCCTATCCCGACCTGAGCCATAGATGCCTAAAGTCCATAAATAAATTCAAATTCAAAAGGTCGTAATAGATTTTAGGTCCTTCCTTTCTTCCGCAGGTTGTACATTTTTCCAATTAGTTTGAGAGAATTTTTAGGAATCAATTCAAATGTCACAGAAAAGCACGAGTAAAGATGGTTTGAAATCCAGCACTGTCTGGGCTCAAATACGAGCTCCACACTGTTCTCTGGCGAATAATCCCAACTCCAGTTCCTCACTATTTAGGTTGATTCTAGACAATGAAATCCGACAAGGACATCGAAAGCTTTTGAGTGAGTCAGTTTCGAAATACGGTTAATTCTCCCGACTTTTGTAACTTTCACAGGCATCCTTCGGGATTTTGGCGGGCCTAGAAGGATGCCTTCTTCTATGCACCATTCAGTAGCAAAAGCTAATAAATGTTTTTGCGTTTGAAAAAGATCCTATTATCGTTTCGTTGAATGGTCCATAGGATGAGTTTGTGAAAAGGCCCTCACCGCCCTAGGTCTACTTTGCACCAAGAGAAGTGATATGCAACGTATAGCAGGGTTTTCTTCCAAGGCGATGATCCCCTTCCCGTTATTACCCTCAATGCAAGATCATCGACCTAGTTATGTGCAGCCGGCTGCACCGATGAGAAGACGCCCTGAGTTGTCGGTGAGAAGTCCTCGTAGATCCTTTGGTGACCTACCTCAGGCGATAGGGCATCAAGGAATCCAGACAGTACTCTCGCTGACAGTTCAAAACGCCGCCTGTTCGGAACGGGGGAATTCCGAACATTAACACTATTTCTTAGTAACGGCTTTGTGTATTGTTAAGACTAAATCATGTGGTTAAGCCATTGTTTAAATTATAACCATGACTGGTCAAGATTATAAAACAAAATTAACAATAACAATTTGCATTGTCAGTTTAAATTTTGTTCAACGCTTTCAGAGCCAACTTGATGAAATCATGTTCTCACGAGCAAAAAATTCGGGCGTAGTCCGCAACGGTGAGTTATGGCCCTGTTACGGATTTCGAGAACCACTCTGTGTCCCTAAAATCTTAATTTCAAGCGCGTCTAAAAGGTGAATCCAAGGAGAAAAGTGAAAATAACCTTTCTTAGAGAATTTTACGTAGATGAAGTTTTGTAATAAGATATTTTGCTCTAAAATGCTTTCCAAGCGAGATATTTACAAAAACCTGTTTTAGGCGCCATTTTTCCAATATGGCGGAGCAAGCGGTAACGGATCAAGGTCGCAAATTTAGTATATTACTCAGTACATGGAACTATGTCATACCGCCAGTTTTCAAAACTCCTGTATTTTTTTTTCTAGGTAAATATTGGGATCGATTCTGTTATTCAGACAGGCCATTGTGGCTATTCCTCCTCCTCCAGTCCCACCAGCCGGCCGGGTGGTCGAGCGGTCTGCGGCGGTAGGACATAGGCTCGAAGGTCCCGGGTTCGAGTCCCGGCATGGGTGTGGATTTTAACTGGCTGTAAATGGGCGAATCGTGACGGGCCGAAGTCCAAAGTTACGAGACTGGCCCATATAAAAATAAAGTTTACCAAAGTTTTTTTTTTCAGTCCCACCATATGCTTACTGGGAACATGCCTTGCTCAGAGGTGGATTTCGGGTTCATCTTTTGGCCTGGCCCACTACTTCATGGAAGAATGGATTGTGTGAAGGGTGTACAATTAATTTACTTTGTATTTATTAATTTATTGTTTCCAATTAATAAAACTCGCTTAAATAAATGACCTCTTTAATGCGTGACTGTAAACAAGTTCAGGTGGTTGTAGAAAATGGCTGATGTAAAAGCTTACTAAAAATTTCACAACAGCGAAATAATGTTCGTTGTGAACACGACATAATGGAATCTGAAATCAAAACTGTATCGAATGTTAGTTTATTTTTTGCCATATTCTGCAACTTGTCGGACTTGAAGTGCATTCATTGGTAGTTTTTTCTGTGAATCTGAGTATATATAAAGAATTACTTAATTTCACATACACACACACACATGCAAATTTGTAATACCCATGTCAAATTTGACTAATTCAACAGTTTAAATGACAAATCAGGCACGAAGTTAGTTGACACGACAATACTTGCGCAAACAATGGAGTTACCATTAACTGTGCAGTCAAAACATCGTTAAAATTCCGTTAATAAAATATGAAATGTTGATTCTGATCCATGTAGTAAAGGATTTTTATGTTTACCCACAAAACGAAAATAACAGACAACAGAATTTTACTTACTCGGCCAGACCTCTGAAAACATTTGGTCTGGCTGGGCCAGGGCTGAACCCTACCCATAGCCTTGCTTAACTTTTCCTCGCGTTGTGTGCTCATAAAGAGATGGTATCCCTCAATTCCTGAGAGACGAGCTTAGCCATTCAAGCTTCTGAAGGCTAGGAGGTCACCTAATTAAATCCCCTGTAAAATTAATACATATATAGAGTAATGTGATTAGAAAATTACCATGATTAGATAGATATTCACTTGATTCATAGTTGGCCTGGTTATTGAACTACCTTATGTGTAGTAGTTATGTTGCACTTGCCTGCGCCTGGTTTGCCTCTCGAATCGTGTCATTACCATTCTTAGTGTGACATTAGAGCTGGCAGCGGTTCAAGACAAGTCAATAAACTCACTTTTCTCTGATTCTTTCTTTCTTTCTTTCTTTGGCTCGGACTTTTCTTGCATGCCGAAACCATCAGCCATTGCCGTAGCATCCACTGCTGAAGAAAAAAAGTAGTAGTAAAAATTAAATTTGTAATATTTATTAATAGTACACACATTGGACCGTAGGGAAATGAAAACGTTCTAAAGTTTAAAATTGCTTTTGATTTACGGATCAAACACATAAGTGAGAGAGAAGAAAAAAAAATAGCAAAGTTAGCAAACATCTCAGCGTCAAGGAATAGTAGAGAGCTCTTCAAATGTATCTCTACATCTAACATATGCAGGGGGTAACAGAATTTGCCCAAAAGTATTCCTGAGGACATGCCACAAATAATAATAATAATAATAACAAAAAAAACAGGACTGAAATAAACGTGTGACGGAAATGATTCAATTTCCGAGATAGTCAATAGTCGAAATTTTGACGAATTTCTGATAAAGATTTGTCTAAACGGAAAATGCTAGCTAGACATTCAATCTGTTGTCACTTTTTCAGATAATTTTATTCTTATTAAAATCATCTTTAAACTAGCTTAAAATAATTTCCCTAGTAAATTGTATGTTTGACCCCAAAACGTATCTCAACAGCAAAAATATAAAAACGAAAGTGGGGAAGAATATGGGGAAAACGTGGACTAATATGTACTACGTTTCCTTAATGCATGAATGGCCAATTGGATAATAATATTGAGGATGATGGTGGCATCAAAGTCATGGTGGCGGTGTGAAACCCACGACGGGGAGCGGAATATAATTGTCTGTTCGTAGCTCTACTCCCGGTTGACCTATTTAGTTTTTTACGTAAAAGAAACATACCTTTAATGATGATGTAAACATTTGATTATGACTAATTTTCATGTAAACCTAACCGTTAGGGCTAAAATTAAAAATTCTAATAATTTAAAGGGAGAAAAAATAAACGAGAGAAAAGAATGATGTAATGTTGAAATCGATTTCAACTGATTGAGGTAATTAATTGCATTTGATTATCCCTTTTCAGTTGTTTCGCGATTCGGGATTATTCTGTCACAGGCAGATAGCGCTTGCAACATCTGTTGAAAGTATCTGCATTATGGGTATTTAAAATACATACAGTATGTTTCTGTATGTTCCTTTTATTTACGCTTGTTAACTTGATCTTCCGTAGGACGGATTTGTGAGAGTCTGTTGCAGTTATTTGCATTTTCAAACAATTTTAGAAACTACGCATAATCAATCTACCTTTTATCCACTAGCATGGTACGTAGAATAGAGGGCCTGGTAACTTCCTTCCTCACCGGGAGACTTTTCTCACTGTTATCCTTCACACGTGAAGGAGACATTTTAACTTAAATGTTAGTATAACCCACATTTTTTTAAAGTTAAGTAAGCATACAGTTTGAGTCTACAATCATTATCAAACATTATTTTACTATTTATTCTTATTTATTAACCAAACACTCCGTAAAAAAGTATCCAGGCCAATCCCGGTGTGGTACCTACACGAGATGTAATGGCCACTAAGTTTATTTTTCTTGCCTCCGGAAGACATCTCACAATGTCATCCATCAAACATATAACTTGTGTTTGGCTTAGGTCATAACTGCATGTCTAGCCCATAAACGTAAATTATAAAAATCATTACATTAATGTTCATTGTTAATTAACGTTAGGATTTTCCTTTATGTTATTAGTAAGAATATACAATATTATAAAACCGTTTTTCTTTGTTAGAGAATTTTTACTTCTTCATTGAATTCTGTGTACAGTCTGTAAGAAAATAATACCGTTATGAAGGTTACTAACGTTATGGCCACTGACCGCGTGGTGAACAAGTGTAAACATTGCCATTGTTATAGTCATCAGAGTCTACCGAACAAACATGGCGATGGAGTGAATTCATGTCATGCAGAAACAACAACAAAGTGTAATCTTTCGATGGCTTTATCCTCTCAATATAGGTCTCTGTATGCAGTTGTGGTGGATTTACAGTTTTTGTTTTTATAAATTCTTGAATTACATAAAATGGGATTGGATTTATAACTTAGTGTTACTTTTCAGTCGTATTACAGGTAGCCTAGTGTATATGCACTGTGGTGATTGCAGTTGCAATGGTGAATCGCATCGTGATGTTCAGAGGGCAGTGCAATCACTTATTCATCTTTAAGTGTTGCTAGCTACTAAACAAAGTACCAGCTTCGTAGTAGTAACTTATTTGGTGGCTGCTAGCCAGATATTTTGTGGAATGGTTCAGGTGCTTTGGTAGGGGTTTTAGTAGTGGGGGGGATTTGTGATCAGTAGTTGGGACGTATGGGTGTTCGAGCCTCGCTGCCTGCCATAGGGTTTCCTCCAAGGGAGTGTTCCAGACCTTCGAGATACATTCTTGTTGTACTGTTTTATCATAGACCTTATAATAGATAGACTTACCACGCTTCGCCATTTCTGTCTGGCATAGAATTATGACGTCTATGCCAGAGCTACCTAGCGCATGAATTCAAAATCATGTGTTCTGAACAAAAACCCGTTAGCTTTAGCACAGACACAAATGGGGAGGCGTGCTAAGTCATCTATTATGAGGTCTGTGGTTTTATTCATAATCAGTATTATCAAGAGGATCATTATTAATATTCTGCCAGTAGTGGAAGATCCTTCAAAAGTAGCTCAACCTTCTCCATTATCTTTTCTTATTTGTTGTAACCTACGATTCTCCTTTCGTTGTACTCCCTACGAGGTACGTAATTATTTTCCTTTTTACCTTTCAGTTGCAACCATACTTTCAGTTACATTCCTCGAATATTTTTCTAGTAAACATTACCATGACGATTTTTTTTTTTTTTTTTTTACTGTGCTTTAGGGTCACTATTGTAGTTTTCTTATCGACCTTTGCGTAACTTTGGAAAACATCGATGTACAGAAAATGACCATTGGGGAGATTTCAAAATCCAAAAAGTTGCATAAAATAGTAGTATCGAAACAAAGAAAAGAGTAAATAAAATGCAAATTTGAAACAAGCATTATAGTTATGTTCAACTTTTTGGACTGGCATTTTTTCCTATCGGCCATATTCTGTGAATCGGAGTGTACCAACAAGTTTTCTACTTTCCTGCAGATTCATAACTTGAAGGATTGCAATCTTCTTTCACGTCTCTTTGGTAAAGTTCATGCTTCCGAGACTACAATACTCCATTAAAAACTGTGTTTTTACTGTGATTTTAATCATCAGATCTGATTATAATGCTGTTCATATAATTTATTATCCCAATGAACAAAAGAGACAACCAAGCCACCGAACCCTTAATATAACAGTATTGTGCCGTCGTTCTTGCATTACATCAATAATTCAAGTGGTTATGGTTGCAGACTTCGAATCAGCACCAGGGAGCCACGCAAGTCTGAGTCCTACTGTCGGCGAGTTATTCCCAACCTGAGGTACACTAGTAATACTCACCTGGACATTCAGGAATCAGGGGTACCTGAAGAAATGACTAATGGCGGATAAAGTTATGCCAAAAGCGCAATTCAAAACAAGGGCCGTAGCTCAGTAGTAGCAGAGCTGAAACGGGTCATTCGGGTCAAGTTTTGGACTGGGTCACCGAGTCTAGGCTGCGAACCCGGCCTGACACGGTGGCCCGATTTAGACCCGGTAAACCAGAGAATAAAGCAGAATTTTTAGTTATTTCCTTGCGTTTGGACAGTTTATATTTCCCAGATCGGTTCAAGTTTCGGACCGGATCTCCGGACCAGCCATGCTCGGGTTAGGTCGGTTCCACAAAAGTGACCCGGTTTCAGCGTTAGTGGTAGTTAGCATTCAGGGGCTCGTGGCTTTAATCCCAGTGGCCGACCAAGCATACTTTTTTCCAGTTTTTTTTCCTGCCACAAGCGAAATGCCGGGATGATACTTTCAACTTGGGTCGTGGCTGACACCTTCCCGCATCCTTTCCCCCACCCCTATCCGGCCGGGCCTGTGTCTTCGATTCCAGGAGGCCATAAATAAATTCAAACCATATTATTATTTTTAATTCGTGACATTAAATTAACAAATGTAATGTATTACTCGTGTATCTTTTAAGTTTTGAATATAAATGTATATACACTGTCTGTTCACCTTATTATTCCCATTATCGAACTATTATTTACAGTTAAAACTGTAAAGATATCCCCTGTGCGATTCGCACGTGCCGTGAACTGCGCATGGGGATATGGAGGTAGCGCGCCACATAAGTTCACATATTTAGTTCGAATCGTTCAGTTAAATAATTTCAATTCAGTGAAAGATCTGGGTGTATAATCTTTGAGCTTCTTTTAACATTCAGTACTTATATGATAATAGCAAAAAAACTTCTTAAAAACATACTTTTCTTCAATTCGTCAAAAATAATTCGTACAAAAAAGTAAAAAATAATTTTGTTTATGCACGACTAGAAAGAAATTTCTTAATAAATTCTTGAATTGGGGCGCCCTATGCTTTTCTTTTTAGTCATGTATAGACAAAATTATTATTATTATTTTTTCGAGTTATTTTGGTGTTCGGATACTTTTTCTCAAACTGATAGGTTGTCACCCATGTGTTCTGCAACCAGTCTACTATTTATTTTAGGATAAAGAAGTTCATATTAAAAAAAAAAAAAAAAAAAAATGAAATAGGCTTTTAAAATATAGAAATGTAGAAAGTAACAATGGAATATTCATTGTATTATCACCCGACTTACGTCGCTGTGCAAGATTTCATCATTGTATGACGTCGGGAAATGCGTTAACTTAACGTTACAAAATTTGAGGACACGATAAACCATTATGAATTAAAGAAAAGTATGTAATGAGGCGTCTGGAAACTTTGGATTAATCATAGGATTAGGAAAGATTTCAATAATCCTAGTAACCATAGTTCTGAAGGTGCTGTATTTTAATTATGTCAGATCTGAGTTGAAATATGCGTTAATAATATAGAATCCAGAATGCAGTACATATTCCAAGAGAGTTGAAGTCATTCATTGTTTTAAGGAAAATCTTAGATTCTTATAGAACGTTACAAACAAACAATTTTTATATTTAAAAAAAAAATGATTGTTCTTTGCTACTACAGAAAATTGATTTCCTGACCTTAGAGAAGAGAAGAAATGTTAATTTTCTAAAGTAATTAATAATGAATTTTATTGCACATATTTAACCACAGCCATTAATATGAAAGTTTCTCCTCGTATTCACAGCAATAGGTTTTTGTCAGTCTCAAGGCCAGAACAAATTCTATTAAAGCTTCCCATATGACGAACTTATAATCAGTACTTGGAAGCAGATAACGAAATGGATCTTCATATGACAAAAACCGTGTGTGTGTGTTTTTTTTAATCTAATTTGTCCTCTGTAGTTGGCATAGGCGTGCACACAGGGTGTAAGGGGGCGGTTGCCCCTTCTAATGTTTGGCATAGCAATCCAGAACATTACTTTTCTACGAATTTTTGATGTATGAAAAGTTATATGACAGTGGACTTTTTTCGATCAATTTCTCAATTAATAGTATATTTAACAAAAGTGAGCCCTGAAGAAGCCTTCAGCTACCCACTGCTCCTCCCCCCGCCCCCCGCTCCTGTGATCATCGCTAATTAAAGTATATTTTGATCTTTGCAGTATTGATCAAAATTTCTAGTTTTCACTTGTATTTTGCTGTCTTTCCTTCCGTTTCTTTTTCCTCCCAACAATGACATACTGCTTTCTCTGCGTTTTACTTAATAACAATGCAGAACATCACTCGGCTTATTTGTTGATTCTTTGACCAGAAAGGAGAAGTTGTCTTCCTAATATTTTCATATCAGAGTATCAAATAGGTTTAGGTCTGGGTAGGAATACAAGCTGCGGGTTCCTCAACATTTCCCTATGCAGTCGGCGAATTGACTCTTTCAGGAAAGGAGATAAGGGTCAGTGTCATAAATTGGAACTTTCCTGGGGGAGGCAAATTATTCAATATTTATTACCAGTTAAATTCTGGGACCCATATTTGACGCAATTTAAAACCTTATTAAACATGTTTATTCCTTCTAGGGGCCCCAGTTGGTAGTTCTACTGAAGTAGGGCCCAGACTGCATTTATACTTCATCTTAGGGATGTATAGTTTGTTCAGATGATGGGGACAGCAACAGCGCCTTAAATTATTTTCAGTTCTTTTGGAAAGGTTATGGTGGGCCCATTCCATGCTTCACAAGTTCATTGAGGGGACAGTATTTGACACTACTTAAAGCCTTAAGAATTTCGTTTCATTTGACAGATTTATTTATATATATTATGGTGATGGGGTGAACACATTGCATGCTTTATTTATACATTCATGGTCCTATCGTATCATATGGAGTAAGAAAGTTTTACCTTGAAGTGGGCCCCTTTCGCACGTCAGGAAGCTTAAACGGGGGGCGGTTACCTCCCTGGCCCTCACAACTTACGAGACTGGTAAGAACGAAACCCAAGGTTTTTTTTTTTTCATTTAATGTTGATAAAATCAGAAATTCGATAAGAAAATATACCAGTGAAGAAGGATTTCAAATGAATTACAATGAAGGAGGGGTGAAATCCCGGACATCCATTTCCTTAATTCTTATACTATCCTTATGTATGTGAACATATTTTATGAGGGTCACTTGTTGGTTACCTTAGGGAAACTCTTTCTACTTTGACACTCACTCTTTTCTGAATGATGAAAGATCATTGATGTCTAGTTTTGATGTCCTCCGATTACAGGTAATTTAATAATGAATTATGTACCCTCCTAATTATAAATTACGTATCTTAATATGTCAAAACAAGTCCAAAACAGTGGAAAGAAAGGTGGTTCGGGCCTTCCCTAAATTTTCTGTGTCCTTTGTTACCTGTAAATCTTTGTGTACACTACCGGTATTACATACATCGATTTGCTAAAGTTGAAAGAAATATCACCTTTTGGCATCTTCACCGCCAGTCCAGTACCCATGTTACGGGTCACGGATGATACTCAAACCATACAGGTAGATAGATATCTTTTGTTGTCACAGTTTTGTCCTAATTCTTGTCTGATCACGTGATATATTGGAAGTAAACATAAATATGGGGTATTTTCCTGGAATTTCCTAATATATCATCGGCACTTCTGTCTTTTGTGACTGGTTGCTCATTTAGCCTACTCATTGCCATTAATCCATTACAATTGTTGCAGATTGTGTAAGAGAAGTTTATAGGCTAAGGTGTATCGTTTAAGTATTTTAAATCGAGTGGACACTATTGTGACATTTTGACTATGTTAACTATCTTATCAAATTCTTTATCAGTAATATAAGATAATGTTTGAAAATTTATTTTAATGGAACTATGAAAAAAGAAACGTTGTTCGATTTCTGGCTTAAGAAAGGAGACCAACAAAGGAATTATTCTGCTGAAGAGCATCATAAGAGTTCGTATATATATATATATATATATATATATATATATATAAAAA
>JAGDQP010022153.1:0-13742 GCA_022664845.1 Lepisma saccharinum
AAGCTATTGTGTTCTTAGGCTTCCGCTATGTGAAGAAACATGTACGCTTTGTTTTTATATGAGAAAATTTAAAAACAAGAGAGAAAATAAAAACATTTCATAACAGTAGGATATACGAAAGACCACTATAGAAGTTACGAGCACATTAGCTTTTGAATCAATTTCTTTTAGAAGGCCTCGCGCTATTGGGTACTTTACAAATGATAGTGTAACTCTTTTGTAGGATTTTATATTCCCTGGCAAGCCAAAAGAAGGTGTAATTTTCTCTTGGTTTTTGTCATTACTTCTGTTTTATATTCACAGCTTCTGGTGATGACTGAAGGATAGTGTATGCTTGAAGCTAACATAACTGCGAGCTGTAATAGAGTCCAATTTTTGTGATATTCAGATCTGGGAGCTCGGAAGGACGTTTAGTTTGAGTCTGAAGTCATCAATTTTATTACAATGTCCAAGATGGCGAAAGGATAAAGTGACGCGAGTGGTATAAATATCTAGAAGTAAAACAAATAATTCCAACAATACACATTATTTGTAGACTAAAATCAACCAATCTTTACTTTCGTTATCGTAATAAATTCCTTTGGAGCTACTTGAAAAGTTCATTCTGGTTTAAAATTAATTTGTGGCCTTTAGGCTGAGGCCGGCATAGAGTTAGGGATGGAAGGGAGTCGGTTGGAGCTTTGGCCAGAAAGTACCATTCCGGCATTAGGTGTGACGAGGGACAGGAAAAGAAATAAACGGCGAATGAAAATTAAGGCTAATACTACTGTAGTGTCTTTCTTCCAGGGTTTACTTATCTGGTTTCTGTCTTTCTTTCATTAGTTCTCGTTTCTGTCTTCACTCTTGCCTTTTAGTACCAATCGAAAGTAAAAGAATTGTGGTCATTGGTTTAGAAGAAAATTGTGGTCATTGGTTTAGAAGAAAATTGTGGTAAGCACGATTTGGCACCAATGGTCTTAACCATATTTGCCTGCTTAACAGCGAATTTCATTGTAACTCTTGGGTACTACCTAGTGGAGGGTCAAAACTCTATATCTGGTAAGAGTTCTTCATGGAGGAATTAGAATAGAAGGAGACGTCCGGGCTGCCAAATTGTGAAGCTACAAATGACCACCGGTCGATCTTGCAGTGCTGCCATCCGTCATGTTGGGTTTGGAAAAAAACACGAAATCCCTGGTGTTTTATGTACATGATACAGATAATATTTACACTTACATTTATCTGATGTTATTATACTTACATTTGTTTATTAGGAAACGTCTAAATTAAGTCCAGGTGCGCGTGAATGGAAAAATTCTAGTAGAATAAACACTGTACGATGAAAAAATCGATATATGTAGCCGTTAACTGTGTAAGACTGCTGATTACCAAGATCCTTTAAAAAACTGATAATACAGGATCGTTTTATATACTTTATGCAAATTACATTAAAATCAGTAAGTACTGATGAAAAGACAAGGAAGTCATATTAAACACGTACTAAAAAATTTACGATATCGCCATCATTAACAAAGCCATCCAACACGAAACCACCGTAGCTAAGTTAGACTTAGCAATCGGAAAGTTCTCTTAACGATGCCAATCGCCGCCCATTCTCACTCAGGAGTTTTTGTCACACCATGCAAATGCCGGTTTTAGCTTCCTCTCCGCTACCCTTTCCCATCCTGAGTGAAAATTGCCTAAATGCCATAAATAAATAAAAATTTAAAAAACCCGTTAAAATTAAATGTGTCATGTTAACGATATTATTACGCAGAAGAAATATGCTGATAGATCCATTCCCGTGGATTCTCTATGTCCACATGGATAGCGGTAATCATTAGGGGTTCTTCTGCGAATGCGACAGACACAGCTTTATGGGTTCAAAATTCGTCTAGGGCGTGTATGTACCTCTTTCTTCTCTACTTCTCATCCAGAGGAAGGTAATGACAAACTACCATTCTTGTCCAGAGATCTTCCAAGTCATTAAATTTTCCGCCATTTATTACCTGCAATACGCTCATTATACCTAGGTTAAGCTTGTATATACATAAAAAATTCTCAAGCAGAAAAAATGCTGACTGCACTGTCACTTACATAAATTAGTTATTAATTCTGGGTTAAGTTCCGTAGAGGAGTAAACTGAAAGGACAAGTTCGATGAAAAAATTATAAGATAACAGTTTTTGGAATTCGTTAATATTGAAAAATTTAAGCGTTGCAGTCTCGAATCAATGGAGAGTAATACAGATATGTCGACGAAGAGGGAACTATTTGCAGTAGCGGAAGGACGGGAATTAGATAATTTTATTTATGACCTTTAGGCATCTAAGGTTCAGGTTGGGATAGAGGAGAGGCAAGGATGCTAGAAGATATCAGCCAGGGCCTAAGTTGAAGGTGCCATCCCGACAAAACACTGGAAAAACCTGTCATGTTGGTCGGACGCTGGGACTGAACTCACGACCTCCCGAATGCTACGGCGGCTCGTTGGCGGGAATTATAATGTGTCCGATATGGTGATGGTAAGATGCAATGGATGAGACATAACCTGGCTTTAATTAACCCACCTTCGCTTACTTGGCATTATTCTGTGTCTATGCATGTCTTTATGGAGACGTGGGAGAAGGAACAGCCTTCGAAAAGCATCGTTTATTTTGAAAAGATTTGTTACAATTTAGTTTCTCATAGGCCTGGCTTATGACGTGCATAGCTGAATATGACACATTACTGAATTGTAGATCAACTTACGCGTGAAGGTTTGGTCTTGTGACTCAATATACAAATACATACACAGATGTATTTGTCAGTGCTTATAAAATATTGTATCGCTCTCCATAGAAAGGAGTAGGCCTATACATATCTTCCAGAGTGAACATCGAAATCTGCATAACGAAAAATAATAGGATTTCTCCCAAATATATAAAATCTAATGACATATAATGAATACTACTGACATTTTCCTTAGTCAGTTTTCTTGTAATTAACGAAAAACTACGGGAAAAAATCAAAACACTGATTCTTCTCTTTAGATTTTCGAATGAACACAAAAAGCGGCAAATTGAAAAATGCAGAAAAAACTTTTAATTTTCTCCTGCGATCAATTTGTATGAAAATTTTATATTTGGATAGAAGTTTTTTCTTTGACTTACTTGTGAAATGTGACATTAGGATACTTTTTGCTGTACATCCAAATGAAAACATAAAATTCACATAAAAACATAAAGAATGAACTGATTATTTGCACGTCTGTGAATACAGTACTTGAATTTTATTCCAAACGCAATCTGGCGGACATAGAATCGGAGCGGCGGCCATTTTCCGCTTCAATTTGTTTTCGAAGTAGTAGTAGGAATGAGCGTCTTCTTCTAATTTAATTCCTCCAAGGAGTTATTCCTTCTGTGGTGTTTACTTGCTTATAGCAGTTCTTTTCAGTGTTTGTCAAACTAAATAGTTCCGATGAGACGTGAGTTTGAAAATTTAACTTATTCAAAGTACACTTTTATAAATTTCAGCAAAAGTTGGTGTTTATTAAAATGTTATGCTTAGCCAATGATTTCAACATATTGTGTATTGAGTAAAATAAGGAAATTATTCGATGTAGAAAAGATATTATCATACAACAGGCCACCAGGATGAGTTAACTTCTTCCTTCTCATAATATGTTACAATTAGCTCTTTTAAAATGTAGTTGGCAACAAGCCATTATTTGTGTTTTGTACCTTGTCTTCTTGCACGTCCTGTAACAGGGGACTTTCCCCATTTGCTGCAGGATCAAATTCTTTTTTAATCTTTTAAATGCTTGTTCGAGATGAACCTGAGGCAATCAATAGCGCAAATTCAGGAGAGGGTTGCAACAGGGCTGTGTTTGTAAGGAAAAAAGAAAACACACACACAGTGTATTCATCAGAGAAGCTTCAAGCTCTTACATCCCTTTGGTGCTTACTGAAGCACAATTTCAGCCTTTTAGTTGTTCGTTTCTGTTCTTCAGCACGTTCGGAGAAACCGTGAGGTAGGTACCACCTATGCTCGTTGTGTTCGTTCCTATATGAAATTCATCTCATACACACTTGGTGTTGTTTCAATCTCCCGTCCCGCGAATATTCCAGCTTCGACTAAAATTTTATAGCAAAATAAACAGACCAGTTGTTCATGGTTTTCTGACTCGCTTTTACGTGACTTGATACTTTGAATTATATTTGCATGTGATTTGAATTATAATATACTCACAGGAAAGAAAACAAGAAATACCTATATTTTTCTTTTGAAATTTGCAAGTTGAGGTGTTACAGAAGACAACAAATGTAATGGGCATAATAGCATTAATAAAATAATATATGCTTTTAAGGTTCCTCATGATCTCTTTTATTTTGGACTAGAAAGTCATTGTATTAGACTAGACTTAAGGAACTAGACTACATTGGACTAGAAAGACTTACGCAATAAATATAATTTATAATACAAAAAGAAATGACAAGGAGTGCTCCGGATTTTGATTTTATCATAAGTTATTGTGTGTGGCATGTGTAACAATTTTTAACAGAAGCTCAACTATGTCTGTGTCAAAAGTTGTTCAAAAAGTTGATAATTTAATGGGTTAATTTTAATTTTGTAAGGGAAAGGTATTGCAGTCTAAATAACTGTACATCTAGTTCATTATTTATTGTCATCTTTTAGTGCGAGCATTAAGGATAATTCATGCAAAACATCTTGTATTTACGAGGTCCTTCTCTTGGATCACTTTATTCTTATAATATGAAAAATAATTATGTAAAAGTGTCCTTCTAAAACATAGGTGGGAAATATTCAATGTGATGTAATGTAGCTACTAGATTAAGAAATGTTGTCATACCACAAATACATTTTTCGAACATTCTGAAAACTACACAATCGTACACATCTTTAGGACCGACATTAAAAAGACTGATAGAATGATGGCGGTATTTGCGAGGAAAAACCTAGGAAACCGCAGTTGGTTTAGCCGGTAGCAGAACTTCAACTTCCGTAACTCCTTTGAGCCGATCCAAAGTCCGCGTCTGTAAGAGCTAGACCCCGAAGGTTGGATAAGTGTACTGTACTGTACTGTAAAATACAGAAAGTGTACTGTAAATTAAGTTTTACTTTATGCACGCACTTATTTTGTGTAATAAAATAATTTTAATTATTTAGATAGATTATATAATTAATATTTGATTACTTAGGTGAGAATATTAGAAGAGCATTTTATTAGTGGATGAATAACATATTGGAGGGAAGCGAGCATTACCAGATCTGTATTTTCTTGTATTCGAACTCCTCCCAGATCGGGCTTGACCAAATTTTGTATGGTGACAATATAGTTCAGTCATATTAGGGTTTTACATGAAAAAAAAATCCCTAGAAGGGGTACTTCGCATATGTAGTACTAGTACCCAGTAATAACATATAAAAAATCAACAATCGTGCATGCTGAGCTACGGCCGCCATTTTGGAAAATGGCCGCCGATTTTAACTATTTTATCATATCTCGGTAACCGTTGGAAATATGAAAAAGAAGAGACAAAAACTAAAGATCATACAAAATACATTTTTTTGGTCTTTATAACTTTTGTCCTGTCTCTAACGGTTTTCGAGAAAAAAGGAAATTAAAAATATCATAAAATTTGAGATTAATCTACGTGGTAAAAGTAATTTACATGGTAAATTTCTAACAACTTAAAAAAGTATGATTTTTGAATGTACGTTTTTCTCGAAAACCATAAGAAATAGGACAAAAGTTATAAGGACCAAAAAGATGTATTTTTAATATTTAAGTTTCATTTTCATATTTACAACGGTTAACGAGATATGATAAAAAAAAATGAAAATCGGCGGCCATTTTCCAAGATGGTGGCCGTAACACAGCATGAACAAGTGTTGATTTTTGATATGTTGTTACTGGGTACTAGTGCTACACATATGGGAAGTATACCTAATATAACTGGACTAATACTCGAGTTATTGAACGTTATAAACTATTCTTCACTCTGATCACTGTGAGCAAAGGTCATAGAACCAATACACATAATTTCGTACTTCCTTAGTTAAGCTCAAAAGAACATAAGCAATATTTACATAATGTGCAACAATATACGTGTTTCAGTATACTATGAGTATACAAGTGTTCAAACTAGTTTTTCCGTGGGTGCGGTTGAAAACTCCCGGGGTGCGGTTGAAAGTGAAAGCATGCCTGAAAGAAACAGTGTCAATATATGTCAGCTAGCACTAATGTAATATGCAGGTAACGTTTTTCAACATTGTATGTTACACGCATACTTCAATTTACTTGTGTAACTCACAGTCAGTGTACTGATACATAAAGTATGTATATCTGGAACGCATACGCTACGGCCAAATATCGCCAGAAAAGCTGACAGATGGTAGATTATTGAATAGAGAAAATTGAAGAAAGACAGAACAACTGTTAGAAACACAATTTAATGTAAAAATAGTACTTAATCAGATACACACAGCACTTTGAACTGTATCCGCATTTTCTTCAAGGTATTAAACATTTAAAATACAGTGTAAGTAGCAGTTATGTAAAAATAAATATTTCCGTTGTCACCGTTCTTATATATTTAACGATTTGATTGTATACATCAGATTGAAAGAAACATGTATAATGTTTTTTAAATTTCAGCGCTATGGTTTCTCGTTACGAAAAAATGTAGCATGAAATACTGAATAATTCCATCTACTTCGTTCAACGAAACTCGTCTTCTGATTGGCTTGACGTAAGCAATTTGTAGTAGTTCAATAGATATATGTTTCTCGTTGTATACATTTCTTACTCAGAAGTTTGAAGACAAGAAAACTGGAAAAAGAAAGAATATTCACATCATCGCCTAACGAAATAATTCATTGCGCACAACACATTTGAAAAAGTTTAAACAGCAAATACCTATTTTAATAACATTAATGGTTGAAATGAATGACATGGTATTGTCTCAACGTGCAATGCTCGTTTTGACACTATTTTATGTCTGGTTCGACGTGTTGTCATTGTATCGGAAATAGTTAGCGTGTAAATTTATCAACCTTTTATACTTTGCCCGAAGGGCGATCGAATCCCTATCGAGAAACGTTTTTCTTTTTTTACTTCTACGAAACGAAATGGTAACTTTAATGCAATAGTTTTAATTTACATTTTTGTTTCTCACAAGCTTTCTTGCTATATGTTAAAACTTTATTCAAAATACATTCAAACCAGCGTCTCGCCGTTCAAACTCCTCGACAGAGTTCAACAGATCGCTAACAGAGGACAGTACCATTAGAACCACTGTGTGAGAAAAAACAAGACGCAAAGTTTACATCAAATAGTGATAAATATATCGCAAATTAGGATAGTGCACATTTCTTAAACCAGTCCTTTTTCTATTTGTAATGTATTTTGTGCTCTATTTGTAATGTATTTTGTGTTTTAAATTCATTGAAACATGCTATGCTATCGTATATATTATTAACTTCATAAAGTAATGAATGTAAACATTGTTTAAGTGCCGAGTAAGATATCTTGAATCGATCGCTAACCTTCGTAGTTTAAATTCGGTTCAAATATGAGCTGTGAAACAGGTATTGCAGTGGTTAACACTATTCAAAGGCGATTCGAATTTAAACCTACATTCAATAGATAGTGAATACGGGCGACGGAAGCTTACACAGCTGATGCTACTTACATCCCTTCGTACAGCACGCAGCCAAGCCCTTCCTCACATTTCATTTTTCGGCAGGGTAACATATATTTTGTTAGGAAATCTTATTGGTGTATTAATGAACAAAGGAGCTAGGTTCTTACAGAATTTCTTTCCACCTATTTGTGCTATCGGTTCGTAGCAATACTAGCCAACCAACTACTAGCAAACCTGTAGTTCAAAAACAAGACGTCTCCTGATTGCTTACGTCATAACATGACAACTGTCGATTTTGGGCAGAAGTGGAACTGTTTAGAAACAAAGTTTGATATTGATTGATGCATAGAACACAGAAAGAAAAGAAAGTGTTGTCCAAAGTCTACTTTAGCAGAAGTTTTTTTTATCACAATAAAAAAAAATATTAACGGAAATGTCCATTCATATTCAGATTAAGGAACTTTCATCTTACTTCATATACAACTCGCTTATAAATATATTACATGTTGGGTTGAAATGCAACGCCAATGCCATGAGAACGACATTTCTAGAAGCACAGTTCTATCAAATCAACGTAAGACGAATCAGCGCTCAGCAAATTAGCTGAAACGGAGCGCCAGGTTATTTGAGTCAAGTATTGGACCAGGTCACCTATGTCCAGGTCAGACCGAGTTACCAAAAGTGATCCCGTTTGAGCTCTGCAGTAAATATGGCAAAGTTGCCAAAGACAGAAAATTAAATACTTATTTTTAAGAAGTCTTGCTTAATCTGGATCAGAAAACTTGTGACCCATATAGACGCTTACTAAATCGACTGCTAACAGTATCTTAAATTACGTATGTTCTGTTTGAAAGCGAGACTCAACACAGTTTACTGCTATTAATCGGTTGTTACATGAAATCTTATCTCACTACATTAAAGTAGAAATGAACAGATGCTTATTGTGCGAGTACGTCCGATTACGAAAATACATCAGCTACGTGGATTTTGTACTGGTGGTCAGTATCATTACTCTGTCAATATTGTTAATGTTGAAAAAGATATGCGTGACACTGCTGTTGAGCCGATCTATTAGTTTAGAACCTTTTCATTTTTTAAAATAATGTATAATAAGTCGTTTAGTATCGGGCAACGCATGTTTCTATTCAGTCCAGAAACTCCTAACCTCGTGATTAATATCAAAGAAATTTAAATTAAAAATATACAGAACGGTTATCCTGCCGGTAATACTTTACGGTTGCGAAAGTTGGAGTACGACCCTAGCAGATGGACATAAATTACGTGTGTTTGAAAATAAGGTTTTGAGAAAGATATACGGGTCGAAACGAGACGAGATGACTGGAGAATGGAGAAGACTGCATGATGAAGAACTTCACGCACTGTACGACTCACCCGATGTAAGAATTATGAAATCACAACCACTGGGATGGGCAGGGCATGTAGCTCGGATGGGAGAAAAACGAAGACTATATTCCATCTTGGTTGGAAAGCCGGAAGGAAAGAGACCGCTGGGAAGACCGAAACGACGTTGGAAGGGCAATAATAGAAGGGATCTTCGAGAAGTAGGTGTTTATGATGAAAACTGGCTTGATGTTTCCCAGGATAGAATAGTATGTCGAACGTTTGTTACTACGGAAGCCATAGAGTAAGTAAGTAAGTATGTTAAAAATTTTCGTCCAGTTGCCAGGAAAAAGTCAGGAAACTGGATGAATGGAACATGACTAACGATAATCAGAAACCTTTCAGTTTCCAAAAATATTCAAGCGAAGAATAATTATCATTAATTTTCTCTACTATTATACAGTTTCACAATCTCAAATGACAGTTGTAATGCGAACCGCATAATAGTAGAGACAATTTCTCAGCATTCTTTGCTTGAATATTTTTGGAAACTGAAGGGTTTCTGATTATCGTTAGTCATGTTCCATTCAGCCAGTTTCCTGACTTATTCCAGGCAACTGGACGAAACTTTTTAACAGTGTGGAAGTAAAGAGAAACTATAATGGAGCATCGATCCCACTTTCCTTGGTATATTAGATTAATGTTCTACTACTGGATAAATAACAGAAGAAACAAAATAGAGTAGTTTGAGCGAACAAACGAGATCACTAGACGACGACATAAGAACAGGCATTGAATCTATAGAAGCAACTACAGGATGATACCCACCATATATTAATTAAATTGCACGAGCAATGTCTTGGAAGCCAACCAGATTCTCCGACATCACACGGAAAGAAACCAAAGAGCTCCAAAAGATACATTCAAGCCAAAAGAACAGAAACAAAGACAGACAAACATACGTTACTCTATTATACTGAAATGTATTGCTCTTTTAGAAGCCAAAATAGATAAGTTTCTTCTGTCTTTGAATTTAGTTTACTCTGGGCGAATGGAAATTATTTCTGAAGGAGTAAGGAACCAACGAAAGACAAAGGAGAACAGAACACAAAATAAATTGAAAGTCTAACTACTAAGTGTGTGTGTGTGTGACAGAGAGAGAGAGAGAGAGAGACAGACAGACAGACAGAGAGAGTTCATGTGCACAAACAGGATTTCAAAAGGCTCTCTTTTTTGTTCGCCCTTCTCTTTAATTACATTTTTTTTACTTTCTCCTTCCTCCTTTTACAGCATCTACGAAAACCATAAATACCATAACCCATTTCTCCGAATTTACTTCCATGTTCTTTGCACCATTCAGGTTTGTTGATGTGCAAAATGTGTAGCATTTCTGTGGTACAATACAGTGTATTTCATAAAGGGTGCAACCTTGAGATCAAAAGGGTAAACAACTTCCATTAGTTGAAAAAAACGCATCAATCTCTCTCAAGAGTTCATTCTTTGTGTTGATTAAACTATATCGCTTTCCAGGAACGAACATATGTTTATTAATAAAACTTATTAATGAAATTAATGTAATTGTACTATCAACTGCTGAAACATATACTATCACAGAATAAAGTGGCGTTACTTCAGTAGATGAGCCAACTCTATATCTTTCTTTGTTATAAGAACAGCTAACTACATACATAAACATCTACATTCTATGTTTTATAAAATGAATCTATCATTCATGTTCAGCAACTGTATTGCATATTCCATATTTGAAACAACCATTAAATGTTAGATTATCTTCTCAATAACCGCTTGTGTTGCACTTATTATAACAAGTACTATGCATTTTCAATATTTGCAAGTCATATTGGTTCTGTCTCCAAACCCACGCGTCAGTAACTGTGCCTGCTCTAACATTTTAAACACTCTTACTTGTCTAAATTTCATCCTTTGAGACTTTTAAAACAAAATATGCTATTCCAAAACAATCGTCACGCACCTGCATAGTTCAAATTTAGCATCAATAAGTAAATTTAAAACATTAGTGAACAAACATTATAAAATGTGGCTACAGATATAAAAATGTTACGTATTATTCAGATCGAAGGACATAACTTTTAATAGTTACTGTATATGTATGTGCAGTTGACATCGTTTTTAATACTGTGTTTTCTGGTTTTCAAGAAATGGTAATTTAGTTGTAAGTTAAGAAAAAGCAAATTTGCTTCTATTTTCGGAAGAACCTGTATTTTGTTCATAAAATTACTCTAGTATTAAACATTATGTCAACATTGTTTAATTTATAAATATTCACTTTCACTGGCATTGTTTAAATGAATTTGAAAATATTTTGGTATATATTGTTGCAATAATCTGCTTACATTAAATCCAATTGTTCTGATTCTCATGTCTACATCCGCTTATGTTTTACTCATAAATATAAAATCAGATGTTCTTCAGGGGAGATGGATCTAACTTGTGTGGAAACTCCATTTACATGTTCACAGTTCCCTTGTTAGCGATTGTGATAGAATGTAATTTCTGTACATGTCATAGGCGTAGTCAATGTGTGTCAAGGCTCACTTTATACTATTCTCACTTGAGGATTTACTAAAATATCATATAATACAAACTCAATTAAACTCTCAAATGCACAACAGCAAACAATGGTGAATATAATTAATCCTACGGTTAGAACTATGTCAATTGTATTTCTACTTCTAACTATCTAAATTTAGATAGAAAGTAAGAAATTATACAAATTAAAACGAATTTTCATCTTTGTCTGTAACAAGAGTTAATGGAATAGCAAAACAAACAATCTTCTGACAGAAGCAAGTCTTAAATATCGATCAGTATAAAATAGTGTTCAACCAGTTTCTAAAATATGTTCTTCGCTCTGATATATCTTATATCAAATTCACAGACAAATGGCTTCATTATAGAATTACATGAACAAGAACCCGATATAAAGATTTGTTTCGAAACGTTTGCGCACCATGCAAACATTCAAAGTCTAAAGTAACCTACAAAAAAAACACAAAAAAAAAAAAACACTGCAGAGCATCATTACTAAGCATTATTAAAGGGGCTACATGGAATACGAAGTTAAAGATGAGCTACGAATTACAGGCTTACAAGTCAAAAGATCTATTGCATGCATTCTCTGAAAGATGGATCTACATATCTTGTAAGGGTTAACACAGATTCTAAGCAAACTTTTGATTTTATATTTGTGAACAGTGCACGTGTAATCCATCTCGAACCCTCAAAATCTCCATCGTCCATCAAATATGAACGATACCAAGTTTAGAAGCAACACATATGACGAATATACCAAGTTGTGATACGCAAAATCTACATAAACAAGAGCTTTATTAATAGCTCAATAGTAAATTTAATATTTCCATTCTCAATGCTCAATATTAGTTCAACTCGAATTCACAAAATACTTTAATCACTTCCTTCAGGAAGAGAACAGTGCTAATTAATTTTTCATTGAACTTAGGGGTAGGCGGAACCGGATCCTGAAGGAACCCAGAACCGGATCCTAATGGAACCGGTTCTGAGAGAACCGGGTACCTGCATCCGGATCCGGGTACCCAGTTCCAAGATCCGGATCAGGGTACCTGGTTTTAGGAACCGGATCCGAGATCCGGTTCATGGATCCAGATGCTCAGTTCTAAGACCTGGATCCCGATCCTCGGTTCCAGGATCCGGATCCGAGTAATCGGTTCCAAGATGCGGATCTGAATCTTCGGTTAAAAGGTATTTGTCGTTCCGAAGATAATTGTCAAGAAAGCTAGTCTCGATTTGTATCTAAAGTGGTATCTGAATGTTTTCGTAGAAAATGAGTTCGATCTCTGCTCATGCCATGTGGGCTTTGTAGTTGACAAACACCGTGTGCGTTGGTTTTCTCGGGGCTCACCCGTTCCCTCCCATTTTTTCACTCAAAAAATTCATCTCATCATCATCCATGCGGCCAGAGCCAAAGTTACCTAAAGGCCTTAAAATTCAAATTTCCAATATATATATATAATACACAGCCATATTCAATCCACTACTGGATGAGGCCTCTCCCGGAGGGAGGAGGTGGTCTACTGCTCCCACGCTGACCAGACGTGTTGGGAGAAAAGAGCTGAAGCTCTCAACCGTGATCGCTACCTCTTTACTCAGGTAGCTCCCCAATTGGCTTCACGACGCTGGGTGGACGCCGCACAGGCAACACCATCTGGAGTGCTGAAACGGTCACCCATCCAAACACTGACCAGACCCAGAGCTGCTTGACTTCGGTGATCTTACGGGAACCGGTAGACCAGCTCGACTAGGGCGTTACACCTACCAACTACCTTTCAACATCGTTTCCACTACCCTATCCTGGTTTTACTTGAGATGCCTAAGGGCCATAAATAAATTTGAAACGTCAGCATAATTATTTTCTCCGAGTTTAGTACGTTAATTTGTATATATATATATAATAAATCACAGCCATATTCAATCCACTAGTGGATGAGGCCTCTCCCCGAAGGGAGGAGTTGGTCTACTGCTCCCACGCTGACCAGACGGGTTGGGAGAGGAGAGCCGAAGCTCTCACTGTGATCGCCACTGTCTTTTATTCACAGCAGCTCCCCAATTGTCCTCACGATGCTGGGTCAACACCGAAATATTTGAGCCCCCATCGGGAATCGAACCCGGGACCGCTCGCATTGAAGTCGAGCGCGCTACCGACTAGGCTACGCAGGAGCTCATATATATATATATATATATATATATATATATATAT
>JAGDQP010022153.1:14142-30816 GCA_022664845.1 Lepisma saccharinum
TTATTCTGTCTTCTTTTTCTTTTTTGTTAGTGCTTTGTTGATACTATATTTTTTGTCATCGGCTTTCTCCAAAGTGTTTTATTTGTTCAGATGACAATAAAGCCGAGCCATTCAGGTCATCTCGTTCATTGTTGTATTGGCTGGATTTTATTCTTATTGTTTCTTCACATTATTAATTAATTATTCTTTGCATATTTTATTGCATTATTTTCTTTAACAATTGTTCTTTCGTTTTAAATCTTCATAAATAAATTGAAAGATCTGATTGTTGATTAATTTCGTTGAGAATTAAGCCACATCCCCTTCCGCTCCTTGTTGTCTGATTTGATCATCTTCTCTCATTGGCTGTTGCCGGTCAGTAGTTCTGCTATGTCCGTCAACTTGGAAAAGCTGAACTGAGAGAGGCTGCTCCTTGGAAACTGCATATGAAGTGAATGAATTATGCAGCCCAGTATTTCAAGTTTATTAATAGTAAAAAGCAGCCTAGTCTAATGAAATATATCAAATTTTCATAGCTGCTTTCTTTAAATTCTATATGGTTGAAGTTGATAATTACCGTGATTTGTGGTTTTAGTGGAAACGAGTGAAATGGTAATGCCTTCTTAATTTGAAAGGGGTCGGTTTACTATCAGGTATGTATGGTTAATGTCTTAAAAATTCACAATCTCTCTCGGAAACCAAAGTCTGGTTCACATATGTTTAGACAGTGAAATTACAGCACGTTAACAATGGTTTGGAAGTGTTGAATATTTTACCTTGTACTGCATTATAGTTGATGCTACTTTTCAAATGCATGTTCTTTTCCCACTCAACATTTTAGATTGTTCTTTTCGGAAATTGGTGTGGTTTAAATTGCACGAAATCTCTACAGTATGTTCGTTTTGTTAAAAGAAGAAAATAGCCGATTCGCAATGTTTTATTTCGATTACAAGTAAAGTTCAAAACTCCTTCGTTGCGTTCGCAAACCGTAAGCCAGTGCGGTCATGGAAATTTGTTCTGTAAATTTATACATAACCCAACCATAGTATGTCTTAACTGTATTATCAAATTGGAGGTTAGGTTGTGTTAAGTTCAAAAATGGAAAATACATACAAAATATTTGGCAGCGATTTTGGAAAGTCAATGTAAATTTCTTCCCAGTACTTATATTTGTAATTAATCTTTCTCGTAAAGAGAAATGTTATGCTTTGTGATTGTGTAAATTTTGTCTAACTGGGCTTAAGTGTAGTATGTCTACCATATTTGAGAATTGAAAGTAACCTAATGAAATTGGTTAATAAGTAAGTTGGAAAATCTTGGAAAATAAGTGTGTGAAATCTTGCCTATGCTCTTAGGCAGAGTATTTCTGTAAACAATCAGTTTACCAGTTGAAATGTGAAATTAACATCTTTACAAACACGTTTTGATGTGCTAAACAGCATCAGCTTATGTGAGCCACTTAATCTGTATATATAAAAAGATGTAAATCAATAGAGAAAAAAATAAATTCAAATTCTCTTCAGAAACTTTTTTCCTTTCCACGAAATTCAGCAATCAGGGTTTTTGCATTACGTTTGTTACTCTTAAGCGAGAATAAATTATATTTTACCAGATATTCCTTGGGTTAAGGGTTCTATTAAGAAATAGGTAGTTTACCATCACTGTGGTATTACTGTAAAGATTCCCAACCTTTCGCTATTTCAGTCCGCGAAGTGTTATTTCATGCGTATAAGAGAATGTAACTTCAGATGAAATTAAGTTTAAATATTTTGATTCGGTGCTCCAGCAAACATTAGGGAATGGTCAAATCAGTTGAGCTTATCTAAATTTCGTGATTAATGTTAACTAGTGCGCTTCTGAGTTGAGCCTTTAGGGGCCTAGTTGTGTTAGGTCACTAAAATATTGTTCTGCGTTCTGCTTTCCTGCGGGATGTTCTCGTTTGCGTCTCCCCCTCCCCTTTTTGGGAGGCCTTCTGCTTTTTTCCAACTTTCTGCGTTTTTGGCACTTCTCTTCGGGCTTCTTCAATGCATGCTTCGTGGTTTGAGACTAGTGTGTGTTCTGTCTTCGATTGTCCTAGGCTGAAGCAAGGCGCTGATGGGTAGGTACCCGCCTTGTATTCAGGTCCGATAGTGGTTCTCTTTTTGTTTTGTGCCCTCTCCTGTGGCGTAATGTAGACTCGTCTCTCAGGTAGGTTTTGCCACGTTATGTAAAGTTTTGGGTAAGCCGCCTTTCGGCAACAAGGCGCCACTGGCCCCCTTGTTTACTTTTGTGTCTACCTACCTTTAAGGAGTAAGTCCGATACATTATATAGGTAACATTTTGCATTTTCCTCGTATGCCTGAGAAAAACCCTGTGAAAACCTTCTTCAGGATGGTCGGCCGCTGGTATCGAACCCAGTACCCCGAATAGAAAGCCAATGCTTAACCGGCCGTTCAGTTTGACATTGTATTTGCAAACAGAGTCTTTCATTAAACCCCAAACATAATAATCTAGATTTTTTCTGAACTTATTTCACTCCGTCTGTATGTTCCCCTCTACTAAAACAAAGGAAAATAGTTTGAATCAGAAACATTCGAGCCTCAACGGACGGATAGCACTCTGACCACTCTGATACCTTACTCAGAATGGTAACATAATTCAAAAGCCAATACCGCGATTACATGCTTCGCCATTCAGGTTCAGACAACAGGACGCGTGTAACTGTATACACACAAACGTTCCACCCCTCCCGATATTGCAGCCTTGCAGGAACGTCTAAAGAATATCAGGCGCATAGATGTATTTGGCTTACTCTGTACTATAACAAAATCCGAATATCAGCACAATGATAAACGTTTGAAATTCATGTCTAACGTTATTCTAATTCAGGTTCTGATCATCACTGATGAAGCTATCAGGGAAATAGTGTTGTGATGTAAAGGTGATCTGCAGCAGTAAAGCTAAACTTGTAAAGTTGCAACTTCGATATTAACTTCGATTTTCTCTTTCGCCTGAAATTATTATTAACTATTAATTAACTATTAATTGAAGACTTGTCGTAGAAAACACTGAAAGGGCCAAAACTAAAAAGTTTCAGGAGAGCATAAAAACATATGAACACGAACTCATGCTACTTTGTATTATTAACAATACATGTATTCTGACATTAAACATCATATCTTTTATAACACAGAAAATGAATAGAAATATTAATGATACAAAAAGACCTAAATTTGAGAAACAATAGAAAAAATCGTTGAAAACAATATAAGTGGCAGTAATTTGTAAGATGAAAATAGTGTGTGTCCGCTACCGAAAATGCAGTACCGTGTCAAAATTACCACTGGCACTTTCATTGTTTTCAACATCTGGTGACAAGGGACTTACATATGCTGCCATCTTTGACGTAACGTTTGAACTACTTACAGTAACATATTGAACTTTCCGTGTTTACTACGGTATTTGGGATGCGACATACAGTATTTTAACAGCAAAATAAAATTGACTTGTTTTGGCACTTTGAGTGTTTTCAACAGCAGGTCTTCAATTATGAAACATGAATTTTCTGCAAAGGTCAAAACCTTTGACAAACTACTGGTTACGTGATTTCGCTAAGTCACTACAATTAACTATTACTGAGGAGACAGTCACCATTTTACTATTTTCTCTATCTTATAATGTCCAAATTCGTCAACCACTGAGTATAAAACATGAAATGAAAGTCGTTCGGAAGCCCTTACAAAGGGAACTGTAAGATTTCAGTACACCACCATCCTCCACTTTTTCGAAATTTCTCATATAGATAATTGAAATAGATATACAACTAAATTATTGTAATAAGAGATGCAAACCTAGAAATATCTCACGTATCTCCAATCTATCTTTCACCATTATTGTTTAAGCAAAATATGTTTTTCTTTGAAAGAAGACATTCATAATGGAAAGAAACTAGGACCGTTGAGTTGGCGTGTAAACGACTTAATCCCACATTTTAAGTCGATGTCTTTAATAAATATGATTGCGTTTCTTTATGAGTATCTATGAAATCTTGGAGAGGAGAAATAGAGTTGAACTAGTACTAGTAAAGTCATATCGAGCAACGTGGCTTCTAAGAATCGTGTCAGCAGCGTGAACAAACACATGGACAGTATAGGAATCTAACAAGTGAGTCATGACAGAAGTAAACGTGCTTCACAGATTCATCGATTTTCCATGAAACTAATAAATAAGGACGTAAAAACACCCCTGCGGTGCAGGGGGTGCAGGTGTGTCTCTGTATTAACAAAGGAAGCACTAACTGAAAGTTGCTAATGGAGGTGGGGGCGTAGAGCCAGTTAGTTAGTTAAGCCACTGCAAATAAATCACACAAGAAAAACATATTATGAAGCCATGAATTTGAAAAAGATAAAAACTTGAGTAAAGTTGTTTCAATTTTTTCCTCAGCACGTTCCTAATGTTAGATCAATTACATCTAATATAATTACACAGTATCAAAATATTCCTCTTTGAAATTCTGAGCTATTATAAAGTTACCATTTTTCCAAACATAGAAAGCTGAAGTGATACTTTATATCCCTCTTCATTTCAGTAAAATCTCTTCTTGCGTTGAATATCAATGGGTTATTGTTCTGCCGAACTGATTTCGATCCCTCACGCTCGGCAATTTCCGAGGACTGGAAACAGTGGAAAGTAACCAAATGTAATCTATCTTTATATTTCCAGCCAGACATATCACTTATTTTCTAAATTTTCTCATAAGTTTCATAATTCAAGTTCAAAATAAATACTGTCTGATTTTTTTTTTTTTTTTTTTTTTTTTTTTTTTTACAGAAACGATTTTTTACGGCTCAATCATGGTCAGAAGAAACAAAATTATTAACATTCTGCCAGGGAACCATGGCCAGATTAAGAGTGATACCCTAGGGGGGCACGAGATAGACCTTGTGGGGCAATCCCTTTAAAAGGTATCGTTTAGAATGAAATATTTAAAGTTATTCTGAAATTACATGCCCTCCCCATAAATCCGGCCATGCTGGCAACGAATGATCTATTAATATAATCATCAGAAAAGAAAGGCTAAAATAAGCACTAAAGAAACATTATGATAACTATTGATTTACACTTGATATCAAATAACATAAAAACTGGCAGTTCGGCAATCTCTAACGAGCAGCGTTCGCCCTAATGAAACAATGATTATGAGCTCTAGCAAGAATTCTTGAGAAAGTAATTATTTCCATAATTTCTGTAATTAACTGTCTATGGCCAGATTCCCTTAGCGATAATGGGCAAGGTTTCAAACTCGATTCTAACATCCTGATGTGTACCCCAGTAACCAGGATCCAGGTACACGATTCCAATATCCTGATGAGTGATCCGGGTACCCGGTTCCAAAAGTATCCGGAAGCGGATCTTTTAGGATCCGGGTAGTAAGGATCCCTACTAAGTGCCTATCCCTACTAGTGAGTCTCCTAATGTATTCCCGTGTGCAGATTAGAGATACAATATTTGGGGGTGTTGTTATTGAGGAGGTTAGGAGACAGATATTAGGTAAAGTGATGGTGGCCATCTGGGTGGTGCGTCTGGGGCCGGAGGTGAGGGGTGATTCAATGTGGCCACCGTAGCGGCAGTTTTTCACACAGATTAGACCACATCTCAGGAAGCAATAATTCGATTTCAATAAAATTTGGGTCAAACTATAGGTTTTCAAGGTTGAAAAGAATACATTTTGGCATAAGAACTGTGTACGTCAATATCGAGTCACTGCTTGACACCTGCGCACAATATTAGCGAAACTTTATTTTCAAGTCTGTTATAGCCGAAACACGAGATTTTCGTTAAAATTACTACTACTACTACTACTACTACTACTACTACTACTACTACTACTACTACTACTACTACTACTACTACTACTACTACTACTATTATTATTATTATTATTTAAACTTAGTATTGATATTGTTATCATTGTTGTATGTGATAATATACTCACATCAAATGTATATTGAGGATATAAAATTTATCATATTAAGCTCAAGCCAATAAATATATCTATATTCATGAAAGGCTTTATGAAGATTTAAAGGTGGCTAAGGGATGGCGCCACATGTTTTAATCCTTTTAAGCATAATAATAATCAGTATAAATAAACCATAGCGGTACAGAGAAGAGCGACGCAAGAACTCTACTCACAAAAGAAGTTATTCGATTTTGCGAGTTATCTCCTTTGTGTCACTATGGTGGAAGTGTTTCATTTGTAATAAAATTAAGAGACTTAGTATCCTCCCTTCCGCCATAGTGACACAAAGAAATCACTCGCAAAATGGATATAACTTCTTTTGTGAGTAGAATTCTTGCGTCACTCTTCTCGTTACCCCGAAGGATTTTTTTACTGATATTACTTATTTTGTAATGCGGCCTATTAAAAAGAGTCCATAGTCTTCATACAAAAGGTTGAATTTGGACCATGGTAGGCTCCGTATCTCGAAAACGGTAACTCCTATAAAAAATAAGCTTCGATTGGGGCCCACAATTGACCTCCAAACATCCTCGGTACCATCCATTTGGGGGTAAAACAAAAGACACACAGAATGACAGACACACTTTTCTATCATTTGTGAAAATTCTGGGATTCAACTAAAAACTTTTGAACCCCATCACCGATTTTGACCTGTGATACAGAATTTGAAAGGCACTGAAGGCTTGATTACGATTCCACAAGTTTCGGCCATCTGTATTGTCTGGGGTCAGAGTTATCATCAGAAATGTGATTTTTTTTCGCACCGCCCTAGGTGGTCCCATTTTTTTTTCTGGGTATAAGTATGGCAAAGTGCTTTCAAATTGCTTCAAGCATCAAAATCTGATTTATAGTTCACTAGATCCGAAATTAGCTGTATATATATAAGGGGCAATCAACTGAAACCCGTTCGTTCCATGTATTATTGGTATAGTGTGTAGGAGGATATTGTTTGTTTAATAGTGTGTAATGGCTCATGTCCCTGTGTGTTGGGTGTAGGAATGTTGTTGATACGTGTTTCCGTTTTGCAGGTATAACGAGTGAAAGATGGCGTTCAAGATCCCCAATCCGTCCAAACAGGACCAGCGTGCCGTCATCCAGTTTCTGAGTGCCGAAGGTTGTCAACCAGCTGAAGTGTTCCGGCGTATGAAAGACGTGTATGGTGATGCATGTGTCTCCAAAACAACAGTGGTGGACTGGGCCAGAATGTTTCGGAAGGGGCGTGAACAAACCACTGATTATCCCCGTCCTGGTCAAGCCCATGTTGTTGCCACGGAAGACACGCGTGAAAAGGTGAATGCGGCTATAGCTGCGGATAGACGCATTAATATTCAATCCATAGCGAACGGGTTAAACATGAGTTATGGTACTGCTCACAAAATTGTGAAAGATCTGGGGTATCATAAAGTGTGCGCGCAGTGGATCCCCAGGGTGTTGACGGAGGACCAAACGTTGGAGCGTATGAGTTGCGCCATTGAACATTTATCCCGTTACCATTTGGAAGGTAACGACTTCTTGCTGCGCATTGTTGCTGAGGATAAAAATTGGTGCCATCATTTTGAACCGAGTTCAAAGGCTTCCAGTCCAGTATGCAGTGGAAACACCCCTCATCTCCACGTCCCAAAACGTTCAAGACGCAACCGTCTGCGGGGAAAGTTATGGTGTCTGTGTTCTTTGATTGACATGGACCATTATTGCTCGATTTCAAGGAACCAAGGCAGTCCATCAACGCCGCACGCTACTGTCAGATCTTAACACAGTTACGGAGAGCCATCAAAAACAAAAGGTCTGGTTTATTGACCGCTGGAGTTATTGTGTTGCATGACAACGCGCATCCACACATTGCAAACCAAGTGCAGGATTTGTTCAACGATTCAAGTGGGAAATGTTGCGACACCCGCCCTACAGCCCTGACCTTTCACCTTGTGACTTTCACATCTTTGGGCCTCTAAAGAAGGCATTGAAAGGTCAGAGATTTCAGTCTGACGCTGAGGTTGAGGACGCTGTGCGTGATTGGTTTGATAGTCAGCCGTCCAAATTTTACATGGACGGCTTTTGTAAGTTAGTGACACAGTGGGACAAGTGTCTCAACGCTCATGGTGGCTTCTTCTGAACAATATTTTTACTGCACACTAACCATAGACGCCTCTAGATAGTGTACAAGTTTCCGTTCGAAATAAAATTTATTTAATGAATTATGACCACTGAACGGGTTTCAGTTGATCCCCCCTCGTATATATATATATATATATATAAGAGTGCCGCTAACAGACTCGTTTCTGAGCATCACTTGAAGAACTACCTTTCTTCATGATTATATTTGGTGTAAATTATTTCCACTATTAATGGTTCAACCTACTGCAAGAAAGTTTTTCAAAGTATTTGCTCATAAACTTGTAAATATGATAATTACACTAGTGTCGAGTATGGTCTACAACAAATTCAAACTGCAATGAAACAACATTTATACTTGAAAGATACACAATATCATGGTTTCAATATCACAAACGGATGCAAGCCAGAATCTTAATAATAAGATCAAAAAAACAAAATAAAGTGAGAAACACCCAAAATGGAGCATAGTACAGACAGGTACAGCGAGAAGATTTTGTGGCAGTAGCTCCCATTATTCACGCGGAGCTATTGTGAGAGCATCAAATGATATGGGTGGTCGTGATCGCGAAGCAACCCGCCTTACTAGGTTGTCCCAAACATGTTCAGTTAGATTTAAGACCGGTTAACGCAGTATGAAAGGACAATAGTTCCAGTTGTGTTTTTTAAAAAAGTCGTCCACCAATACAGCTCTATGAGGGTGGGCATTGTCATCGATCAGGAAGAAATTTTCTCCCACATGCTGCCGAAACTCTCTTAAATATACTTTCAAGATCTGACCGAGATATGTGGTAGCAGTTTTGCCTTGTCCATTCACTCTGGTGGTTTCACGTAGAGGCGTTCTTCAGATGCTGTTAATGCTGACCCACAACACCACCCTGCAACTTCCGTATTGATCACGTTCGATGATGTTGGAAGGATAATATCCTGTTCCCTGTTCTCCCCAGATGAGGCACCGTCGAGAATCAGACTATACGTAGAGTAAACCACGATTCTACACTGGATAATACGAATGTCCAATTTACATCTGCCCAATGACTGTGATCTCGACAACATTGTAGACGATTCATTCTCTGATCAGCGTTCAGAGACACACAAACTACCGGTCACCTTGCATACAGTCATCTTTCCCCAAGCCTTCTATCCTCAGTTTTCTGAGCTATCTGCCTTCCTACTGCAGCAGCGTGGTCTGATGCCAGTTGACGGATGCTACTCCAATTGTGGCGCCGGCTTTTATCAGCAAATAACGATCTTCGCTTCCAGATATAAGTCTTGAGTGGAGAGTCCTTGACTGGTTTTCTAGATGTGTCTTCAGTGTCAATCAAAAGTCTCCAAGGACGATTAGCCAATGGGGAATTCACTCTAAGTTATCTGACTACTTTGGTCTGTGACTCGTCATCATGTCTTCCAATGGGTCTCCAGCGTAAACAGTCGTCTTTTAGTCATTTCTAAACTGTTCAGTATCATTAGTATCATCCGCCTTTAAGAAACACTGATAATCAACACCTTCGTATACTTTAGTAGACATCATTTATACAGCCTCGAGCTGCAGTCACTTGCTATACTAGCGCCAACCCTTCGTTTCTACCATTAACTATGTCCTTCTACATTAAAAAGGATAGAAATATTTTTGACCATACATAGATACCATACGACATTTTAAAGCAATTATTTATCATATTTTGCAAATTTTGCTTTAATTTTGAACACTAGTGTAGTTCAGCACTGATGGTTGTATGAGAAAGGGAACATGCATATAAGTAAGAATAATATACGAGACAAATTCTTACGGATTCGTCTTTTTATCAGAAGATCTGTATATTATTATATCTTACTTTGTGTGCTTATTACATAATAAACCTTGCCTCGTACTCTTGAAAGAGTGGATTGAATAACTATTGAAGAAGTGGATTGAAAGAGTACATAAAAGTCATTTACACGCCATAATTCTCTTAGCTTCTAAAACGTACTATATACACTCATCAAATATTATATCTTGAGCGCCACTCGGCCGTCATCGTCTCACCATCTTCTCTGATTCGATGATTTTTCGCCGACTGTAGCGCTTTCTGTGATCCGGAGTGCCATCCATGTATTGGAATTTGCTACCATTCTCTCGGTCAGAACCAGGATTACTTTCGCCTCCTCTGAGACTTAATCCTCATCCGGAAACGATGTCTATGTTTCAGGTCCTGATTATCTTCATCTTGATAATTTTTTTTATGATATTGCTTCTTTCCCATTTCTCCTCTTTCTTCGTCTTCGCCACGGCTTCTCCTTAGTGAAATGTATACCCCCATCATCTTCTATATTGTCTTCCACGTTCACTTCATTGACAGGTTTGGGCTTAGAAAACTCCTTCCTTCCTTGGCCTTGATAATTTCTGGGAAAATATGGAACCTCTCTGTATTGCTTCAAAACGTCGCCCCACATCCAAAGTTTGTGCCAACGTTAACCTAGGATACACCATTAAAATCCTTTGAATGTCAGTAAGGAGCTACGATATGATACAATTACATTTCTGACAGTGGCGACTCGTGGTCTAGATTTCAGGTGGTGCACAAAATGTTAACAGCATCTTTTGCATCATTATTACATTGCTTTCATTATTTTTAGTTGTAGAGTAGTAGTAAAAACACGCTCTAGTCAACACAAGAGTATTGTAATTTGTAATATTATGAAACTAACAAAGAATTGAGTTGATCTCGTTGAGCTTGGATAGTGCATGCTTAATGGAAATTATTAAGTAAAGTAACGGATTGAATATTAATCTACTTTCTAGAATAGCAAAAATAAAACATTTCCAGCTTCCGCAGTCCTATGGTTACGTTCACGGATTGTGGATTGGCATTGGGGAGGCAGACAGGCTCGAGTCGTACTGATAGGTTACTGACTGATGTTCACAATTTTCCCCAGATGAGAAGGTTCATATACAAGAGCAGTACATCGCTTTGGTTATGTCCGTCCCAAAAATATTTTAAAGCCTTGACTCAACGTGGGATCGAACTCAGAGGTCCGTCATTCCGAGGTATACGCCAGTCACGCTGGGATACCCATTGAATTAAGAACATTATCAATACCTAACCCGTTCCTTTCTCCTTGGGATGAAATGAGGCCTTAAAATGCTGCCTTAAAGTAAAGTTCCCGTGAAACCAGTCCTTATTCTTCGTAGACTCCTGTAGTACACTACATACTTGCTTCTATTAAGCTGAATTCATTTATGACCTTTAAATATCTATGGCTCAGTGCTGGGTAGGAAAGGGGAAAGGATGCGGGAAGTAGGCGGCCTGGTCCAAGGTTTAAGATACGATCTCGGCATTTATCTGATGTGACAGAAAACACTGGATAAACCTCAGTTGGTCGGGTGCTGGATCGAACCAACGACCTCCCGAAAGTAAAGCTAATACTCTATGAACTAAGTTACGGCTGATCGTTGAGTGCTATTGCATGTTTTGATTAACTTTTCATCCAAGAGACATGCTTTCTTTCCCTCGCGTTGGAAACGTGTAAAATTGAAAATTATAAATCGTAGAGTTGTCATACCTTCCTAAGTGAGTTTCTTTTACTTAATCAGAGGTACGTTCTACTTGAACATGCACTGGATTGAAATGAGAAAATTTGGATAAGCTTTAATCATGATAGCCGGCAGGCAGGGTGATTCAAAGTCAGGTTATGTTTCAGAATAATAAAAGAAGGCGAAAGACTCAAGAATGCTTATTCTTATTTTTGGACATTATTCCAGAGAAATGATCTTAAAAAATACTTTTGATAACATATTTTATCATAGACTTTCCAACTTAAAAGACTCTTCAATTTAAATTTAAAGAACCGCTGTCTTTCCATTGAATCAATTGACCTCAAGAGGAGAAAAATAGTTGCGAGAAATTATTTCTGAAGTGGGAACATTGACAAGGGTGCGGGAAACTGTGTGTGTACGCTATCAACTCCACTTCGGTTGCCTAAAATGTGCTACCATATAGAGTCATATGGAGGCAACGATCGTCACTGTACCCTCTTGTACTCCTCCATCCGCTGACAAGCTCAGAAGTTCCATTTACACCCTCATTGTTCTCGGTTGTCAACCTGAAGGAAATAGAAAGCAAACGAGCTGCTTGTTGTGACTAGCCAGAACTGCGTGCGTTCGAACTCTCTTTCTCTCTCTCTCTCTTATGTGAGCGTTCAAACCGTTCAGGGAGTTTATAAAGAATTATAAGAATAAGAAGCAAGATGGTTTGTGACACATTTATTTTATTTTATTTTTTAAAATAAAAAGTATCCTGTTCTGGTGGGAGGGAATCGCCCCGATCGCTCCCCCTAGATCTGCCCCTGCGACGATGTCCTCTTTCATCCACGCAATGCTTACCAGTTCGTACATTGCGTGTCATTTCTAGGTCATTAGTGTCCGACAACAAGAAACTGTCACTATTCTTCCCGGAATAGACACTCTCGCTATTACTAGACAACTTCTTTCTTTTATTTCTTCATTTGAGTTGAGCGCTCCCTCTACTTGCTACCCCGCCAGTACAATTACCGTTACAGTACCTATTCTGACCGGATAGCCGCCGCAGGGATTCCTGACTTTCAACAACCCTACGAGCATCCTTCCCTGCTACTTCAATATCATCGCCTATCGAAATGTTCCCTACTCTTTGCTCTTCCTCTGACCTGAGACTCCTTCTCCAGAGTCGACTTCTCCTCCGGAGCGCCGTTACCTGAGTTTGCTGAGCTGTATATCATAATTTTGAAGACAGAGACTCCGGAACTCACATTACTTGTCCTCCGTTCTATTATGTCAAATTTCTGGGTGACTTCATCACTTCTGTCCTTCTGAACTTGTTCGACCTTCGTTCTTGTCGGTGCCCGGGCGTCAGAAACAGAACGAACTCCACAGTAACAGACCTATTGTGCAACCACTTCTATTCTGCTCTCTTCTATTTTCTTGAGCAACGTACTTTGACCTGCCAAACCAGAATCCGTTAACCGCTGTTCCCACTCGCTACGAACTTGATTTTCAAACTCATGGCTTGACCGACATTCCTCGTCCAAGATCTCAAGCTTATTAGATACTTCCTTTTGTCCTAATTTTACTTGCTTCAAGTCCGTTTCCACTTTGGACACCTCTGCATCCATTTTTCTTAAATTTTCTTTCGTCCGCTCCTGAAACTCCTGCATATCTTCCTCGGCTTTATTCATTCTTCTTTCACATTGATGTCCCATCAAAGAAACAGAAGCTTCAGTTTTCTCAATTGCCTCGTCTACTTTTATTTTTATCTCTTACACCTGGAAATTGTTATCCTCAATTTTCTTAGCAAGATACGATATCTCCTCTTTTTCTTCCTTCCTCTGCTCTTGCTGTTCCTTCCTCTGCACTTGATGTTCCTTCCTCTACTCTTGCGTTTCCTTCCTTTGCTCTTGCATTTGCAAGTTCACTTTTGAAGAGCTTTCTCTTATCATGGCCATGATTATTGCTAGTTCATTACTCGAAACTTGCTTAATCTTAATCCTTCCTTGGGTCTCTTTATATTCTTCGCAAATTCGTGGTCCGGTGCTCTCTCCATTAAGGTCACTATCTGTCTCCAGAGGGTCAACAAGATGCCACTCCTTGCCACACTGGTGTTCTTCGAAAACTGGGCATCGTCTCGTCTACTACTCGTCACCTCTTCCATGCGAAGGCCTTCTTCGGTACTATCCTTAGAACCTGTCGATACCGCATCAAAATGAACACCGTCGCTGCCGATCACTATTTCTGGAACATATCCTTTCATATCCTTCACATTTCTTTGTCCTCTGTTTGTCCAGGATAACTTAGTTAGCTCGCAATATTTTATCCTCGTTTTTTCAGTTCAATATAAAAGATTCCGTTTCCTTCAATACGAACAAAGTTTCCTTAAGATAATGCAGGATTTATATTCACTATTTCCAGACAAGTTATCAATGTCTTGAGTGGAAATGACCTGTTGTAGCCCATCTCCGTATGATTATGGATGGAATCAAGGTACTGAGGCGCCAATTCCAGTTCTCTGTAACCTGCCTTGTGCTCCAGAAGAACTGCTAGAATTAATTAGGTGTTCCCGTTCGCGTGACCGTTGTCAACTTCCATGCAAATGTGCAAGTGCAGGACTGGCGTGCATAGAAATGTACAGTTGTATAGCTGATGAGAGTGTGTGTGGTAACACTCATAGTGAATTGAACGATACACTTCCAGACAATGAAAGTTCTGATGAGGAGTGAAAATAGAACAACAATTAAAAAACTAAATAATATTTGAGGAATGCTAAAATAATTAATAAATATAAGACGAACTAAGGAAATAATACACATAAGAATAAAAATAATGATTTTTCCGTAAGTGATACTATTAGTGAAACCAATATTGAGGGATAATGCTATATTATTTCTTAAAATAATTCTTATTATTTTTGTCACGTGTCAGCAAACAGTGTGAGTATTGTCACTATTATTAATATGACATCACTATTATTAACTATTACAGTTTTTTATTGTTACTATTATAATTTGTGTTTCTGTAATTGCTTCTAAACATTTTTATTTTTTTATGCTGCTTGTGTTGTTGTCACTGAACATATATTTTTGTTAATACTGAAGATGTAATCAAAAATATTGTTTCTATTCTATCCTCTATTTTCAGTTTACCTTTACAGATTGATGGTTTATATATACATAACCGTGAATTCAGATTTGATCCTTTATCTAATAATAAATATGACCGCGGACAATACAACAATGAATATATATTCTAAAAACGATAGAAACTGATTCACCAGTACTATTGTGTTTAAAGTATGATTTCTTTTTTTTGCCACGGGACAATTTTTCCTTTCAGTGACTTTCGCCAATATTGTGAGCAAGTGTCAAACGGTGACTGGATATTGAAGTACACAGTTCTTATGGCAAAATTTATTCTTCTCGACCTTGAAAATCTATGGTTTGATCCAAAATGTATTGAAACCGTTGCAATACTTCATGGGATATGGTCTAATCTGTGTGAAAAACTGCTGCTAGGGCGGCCACATTGGATCTTCCCCTCCCCCGGCCCCAGATGCATCATCCAGATGGTCACCATCACTTTTCCTAATACCTGCCCCCTAATCTCCTCAATGACACCACCCGCAACATTGTATCACTAATCTACCCACGGGACTATATTTATCTTCACAGTCACACCCACTATGCATTGAACCAAGCCTTTCTAGTATTAACTCAGTACAAACGAATCATACATGATCTCATTCGATTGACTGCGCATATGATCAAAGTCAAACTCATGGAGAAACAGCTATTAGTAATCACCATAATCTACTTACAAGAATTAATGACTTACGAACACAGATGCATTTTACAGAACACACTATCAATACTATTTATACAATATCAAAACCCATTACACCTAGTACCATATACGAAGGAAGCTGATTTCCAAGGCTAATTGACAGTTGTTCTTTCGTCCGATACTTTTCTCGAATCGCAACAGAAAGATACTTTTCTCCTGATTCGATAGATTACCTTTTTATGTAAATTTGAACTAACATATAACAGTATTACGGAGCTGAATTAAATTTCTTATTGAAACAAATTTTCCTTTGAACAAGTTCCTGTGTACTTTACTATTCTTTGATTGAAGATAGATATTTGTGTTTGCTTCTGTTATTTCAAGAAAAGTGAAAATGAATATTTTTGAGTACAGTAAAACCCTGTTAAAACACTTTTCAAGGGACTGTGTTAACGGCGTTTTAAACGGGACCATATAATAGACAATAGACGACAAAGAAGCACAAGTAGACAATACAATTAATTTCTGAAAGCTGACCGGAAAAAAAATATCCAGAATTCGAGGAATAAGAGAAGTGAGAAAAGGGACCGGGTTCACGTAGGTTCAAGCGCATAAGCTTCAATTGGTGACCGTAGAGAGCAAGGAACTATATAACGATGTCCTGCAGCTCTTGACTGAGCATCTGCTTCGCATTCGGAAAGTCATGGGTTCGTGTCTAGCGATCAACGGTCGTGACTGAGGCTCTCCCTGGTTTCCCTTGGTCGCATCAGGCAAAGGCTGGGAGGGGATCTTGAATAAACTCAGGCCCGATTTCTTCCCAAAGCCTCTCCTTTGTTTTTTATGTTTGTTTTAATATTATTTTCTATGTACAATAACCTCTGAGCTGTATTTTGAGTTTGTTAAATCAAACGAATAAATAAATAAATATATAAATGCATCCAAGCAAAATAGGGTATTATGCTTTATTTGCGGGCAATAAACAAGGTACAGCCTTATACGTACACGATATGTGCATGAATCAGACAAAAAACGCGTATTCAACGGGATAGCGTAATAAGCTATATAGAGAGATTTAGCCCAATATAATTTAATTAGAACATCTCATTAGGTTGCTAAGCTGATTTCCAAGGACCCGCGAATCACAGGTTGAGGACCACCACCCAATGTTACAAGCAATCAATTTATACATTATTTTAGGTCGAAGTTATTTGTTAGTTTCTCAATTTTTTCAACAGTAAATGAAAGGCTAGTTTTTAAGGATAGGGTGGTTCCGTTGTTTTTTTGTTTTTTTTTT
>JAGDQP010022154.1:0-14326 GCA_022664845.1 Lepisma saccharinum
TTTCACAAGCATATATTTTCTGTATTTCTCACCTTATACAGACAAGACATATCTTAATCGGAAAAGTGAAAATGTCAAAGTGTGATGTACTTTACTCAAAATTGCTCTACGTGCGCGATATTGGTAATCCAGCACACACCCAACTAGTCTGCCTGACCCAATCGAGCATGCCCGGTGTAATGGCTTGTGAAATGTAATATATAATTAAATATGTGTAGAAGAGAATACAATAATACTTCGTTGTAAATAATTCCTTTTAATATTTAATTGCCAGCTAGTTCATGTATTTTCCCTCTTCATACAACCTTTCAGGGTATCTGAAACCAGAAATCGTAGGTTTATCTGTGACGATATGAAGCAATGATATATCTGAAACTTATCGCGGAGAGAAAAGGAACTGCTCCAAGTCTGCTACTGATAAATGTTCCTTCCTGACGAGCACAGTGGAGACTAGTTGCTTCCCCTTCGTAGCCAAGAGAAAATAGAGCCTTGCGGCGTTGCAACTCTACCACATCTAGCTAAGACATCAGAGTAAATGAAAAACTTTGTTTTAGCCACGAAGGCAAATTCAATCGATTTATTTAAAATCAAAATTGGAAGCTCCTACTTCTAACAAAGATATCAAACATCACTTCTTACTTACCTAGTATAAGAAACTTTATATGACATTGCAACTTTACATACACATTACTGAAAGAAACACTGACTGTTGAATTCTGTCCTTACTGACAGAAACACATTTTCAGCTTTTGCCATAATTATTTTCAAATTAAACCTAATTAAATAACAATCTTTTTTATTTCCTACCTAAATTCTTTTTACACTTTTGAAAATACATTTAACTATTTCTCTTACAATATCGCCTGGAATTAAACAAGACATGAATCTCTTTTTTAAATGTTTCGTTCAAATATTCCAGAATAAGATAAATGTTCATTGTAGTAAGAACTTTAAAGATAATTCAAATCACTAACAATATAGTAAAACTCTTTAAAATCTTTTCAATTCAAAGTAATCCATAAACGAAACAACAATATAAACATTTCATTCCAATTAATTAAATTAAAAATTCAATATTTAATCAAACGATGCTCCATAACCATATATATCCATATCAAGTGTTAGGTCTGGGAACCGGGATGGCCCAAATCGAAGCAAGTAGAACATCTTTTTCCTTCTTGGTCGCCACTTTCGGAGTCCGCGCCACCAATAGAGCACGAATAGTAACTTAAACAATTGGCACCCCCCAAGTGGATATGAAAGAAAAACTTTGAGAGATGCGTCGATGAATCTCTGCATGCATTATACATTTCGTTACGGAATTACACGTCTGTAAAAATCCACCATTTCTTTTATGAATACTCTGTATTAACGTTGGACAAAACGAAACAATCAAAACTTTGTTGAGGGGGGGGGGGGAGGCAATGCTCTTTAGATTTATAAGTATCCTTACTTTATAGGCCACCCGAACAATATAGGATTTGCATAAGCATATAGGGTATGATACTTTATAGAAAATTGATGTTCGAAGGGGGGTAAAATAAAATTTGGATTAAAATTATAGAACCCTACATAGTCGGTACATCCGGCTCTATAGTCGAATGGTGGTTAGAGCGTTGGATTCATGTCCGCGTGGTCCCGGGCTCAATTCCCGGCTGGAGTCCAACTTTTCGGCGTTAACCCAGCGTCATGAGGCAAACTGGGGAGTCACGTGAACAAAGACGCATGTTCGTGCTCAGGTGGCGCGCAATACTGACTACATTGCCGTCACTCAGGTGGACGCAGTTGCACCAGCCGCGGACAGATGGCGTTGGGGTAGGCTCAGGACCTTTCGGTCTGTAACACCCATGATTATTATAATATTATTATTATTACAAAGTCGGTACTCTTCTTGTGGTCGAACTCAACAGACACGCGAAGGCAGACAAACAGAATTTCTGAGTTTCTACTAACATCTACGACACAATTGTGTTTCAAGGGCAAAGCATGATTGGAAAAAGGTAACAGGTCAGTTCCTCTTTTTGCAGGTACTATATCCGTATTCGCTTACCAGGACTGTGAAAAGACGTGGAAATCTTCAGTCGTAAGAAGAGTTTGAACCTTCGCCGCCTCTCCTGGTGATCCCTAAGCATTAACCTTTACCACTAGACCATGGGTTAACCGGGTTATTCGGTTCAGATTACGATTCGTGAAGGGCTTCATTTCTTCCTTCCCAACTCGACCTTGGAAAGGCATTGCTCCCAAATAAAAAAAAATAATACAGAAAATGAATTTTAATATAAAAGAGAGCTAAAGAGGAACTATTTTTTTTTTTCATCTTCGCGTATAATAAATAAAAGTCACTCGTCAAAGATTTTTGCTAAAGAATTTCCATATTTAGCGTGACAAATAATGGTATGAGAGGGAAACCAACTATGAGTAATGATCTTTTTTTTTAAAAAAAAGAAGTGAAGAACCTGGAAGATTATAGACGTGTGTAAATGCATAATTAAAGTGCAGAAAGAAAAAGAAGAGTCACATGATACCAGATAAATAATAAATGTGCAATTGCGAGCACTAGGGTAGACTCGGCCATAAGGAAGTTATTTTTGCATTAGTGCAATAAACTCAACGTGTGAGTGTCCTCAACTGTAAATAAGAACATTTTTTTCAATTATTTTTTAATTATTTATTAGTACAACAATACTAAGTTTGTTGGAATGCTCTCGGTTTAAGTGTTTTTTTTTAATGCAATAATGATTCCATTGCACATTGTTAAAAGAATGAACCTTTTTATATGTTGAAAGCACTTTTCCACAGTTTTTTTTTACATTACATGAGTCAAATTTTGTTCGTTTCTGTCACTTCTTTTTTTTATTATTATTACATGAGTACAAATTTTATCCTTTCTGTCACTTCTTTTGTATTAATCGAGTGAAATTTTCTGCCACTTCTGTTTTGCCATTTTGAGTTTCGAGAATCAACTTTAAAAAAAAAAGAAATCCCTCCTGAATCCATCCTGCACGTTAGGCAAAGCTGCTGACTTTGTGTGTGGTTTCAGTTGCATATCTAACAGTAGTATTTTAAAAGTTACAGCATTAGGTAACCTCGCCTTGTTTTAATTACAAATTTTATTTTCTGAAACTCGAGAGGGGAAAAATACGAGGTGTAAACAATTTCTAAGGGAAGAGGGTTGTAAAAGAGTAACTTACCAAATTAAAAACAAGGCATATGAATAAATGCAGTAATAGTAATGTTATCACTTCAAATTTAAATGTTACTGAATAAATACTAATATTTTCATGTCCATTTAAATTTTCTCTCCACCGATTGTCCATCATGAAAGCAAGAGACAGTGAGAATACCATTACTTGCTACTTGCTTGCTATCAGAAGGTGGAACGGGGAGCATGAATGGTTGTACTACGACAAAATGAGCAAAGGATTCTGAGAAGTTTTGAAAGGAATAATGAATATATTTAAAATGTATGTTCACATAATGATCTAACAAATTACAGGAACTGGCCATTCTTAGGATGAAGTTTATTTTCTAAACTCAGATTGCAAAGGATGTGTGAAAAATCAAAGGTTTCTAAATCATATGCTAAAGACCTAGAGGGGGGGGGGGGGAATAGCGAGTAAATATTGTGTATGTATAAACAGCGTTTTTCTTTTTTCTAATTTTCCGTCTTATCGTATATGTATTTTAAAGATATTAAAACATGATTGCTACAAAAAAAAAAAAGCCACTCCAAAACAAAACAAAAACGTATTTATTGAAAACTTATGCTCGGACAGACAAGCGTTATGTACTGATATAACTTAGTGGGTTTTTTTTTTGTTTTGTTTTTTGTAAGTTAGAAGCAGAAATAAAACGCTTCCCGTGCACATTTTTGTGTTTTTAATCTTTGAAATTTTACATTTTTTAAAAATTTTCTTTATATAATAGAGTGAAATAAAGTATAGAAAAAACTGAAGTTTAGAAGACTGAAAGGTCCAGAAAAACACAACATGTTGTTGATGTGCGTATACCTGTGTTGGCATTCAAAGATCAAAGTTTAGGAAGAGATAATTTTGGGACTGTTTGGAACAAACATTTCTTGTACACAATGTGAGTAAGAGCAGAGCAAAGATATCAAACCATTATCTTTCGTCATACCTATAGGAAATACTAAATCACACCACATTCATGTTCAATAAGTTTCAGTTGTCATAGAAATAGTCTGAAGAGAGTTTATATTACGAGAAATGTTGTCTGAAGGACGGACCAGCCACTATTCAAATAATTCTGATATTAATCGAACTTCTGCTTGGACGAGTAACACTGACGCTTCTCGGCGACACACATAGAATTGACCATTCTGTGGAGGTGTAATGGATAACATACCTTGAAGGTAACTGAGAGATCCGGGTTCGAGTCCCCGTCATTGCCGCTGTCATATTTTCCGTGTTAATTTCAATAAACAGTAGTAGACTCCGGTCTTGAAAACAAAACAAAATGGCGATGAGGAGTCGTTGTGTTGATCAGGTGACAGCCGAATGAACATAAGCTGTCGATCCAAGGAGTTTAGTTTATTATTAAAATGGTACGAATTAGGGTTCAGTAACAATGTTCAATAACACATAAAATGTGTGACACAGCAGTTAATGTCAAGGGATTTGAATTGGCAGTGGGAAGGATTTTCCTTAGTTTTACCAGGTAAATGCCGAAATGGTATCTAGACGAAAGTCCCAGGCGCGATCTTTGTACAGGAGAGGACTCGCCTAGGGACGTCATCCCTCAAATTTATGAAGGCCTGCCTGCACAATACCTTAAAAGTAATTTAAGTAAATGAATAAACTTTACAACTGTAGGTTAATGAAGTTGTTTCTGTTGTTCATAATGAGGCATATTGACTCCTTTCCGTCTTGCAGAATGATGATGCGCGTTCTGTCCAAAGGCAGGTCCTGACCCGAAAGTTCCCGGGGAAGGTGAACCGATGGTGGTTTGACATTGCCTTCCATCGGATGAAGATAACATCGTAAAGACGGAACCTACAGTTTAACGTGGGCTTCAAACCACTTGTGTCCCCACCGGAAACCGAATCCTGGACCCCTTGATTACAAGGCAGCGAGCGTTACCATATGGATATCGCTTGCAAAAAAGGGAAATAGACTCTTATCCTCCACCATCTTGGATGCCAAATTTATTATTCTCTTCATTTTTTTGGTATTAGTTTGTTGAAATATATTAATAAGTTGTCAATATCTATTATGACGTCAACGTAAGCACTAACAAATGAGCAAACATTATTGTAGAAGAAAAAAAAAGTAATGAGAAAAATCTAGAAGTCAGGACAAGAATAAAATGAAGCGTAAAGTTAGAACAAGCCTTTTGCATTAACTGGAAGCTTCGAGTCACGATCCTGCATGTTCCCACTTTTTTTTGTAGCTTATTTTTTTTTTTTTTAAAAAAAGAACTGCTCTTCCCTCTTCGCCAATCCGCCACTAACACTTTTGCTGGAGTTTTTTTTTTCCTTTGGTTCGTTGAGTACAGCAAGGGACGAGGCCGTTGACTCGTATTGCTGACGACCAGACAAGTAATCCCGGACCAGTTCTTCCTTTTCTTGTATTGCGATATTACATTAAGAAAAAAATAATAATAATTTTATTATGATACACTGCATCGATTATGTTCTCTGATTGTACACTTGGATTCAAACAAAATGGCCGGCGAATGCGTTAAGTCCGACAAGTTATACATGATGACCATGATGTATCAATATTCCATATAGACTTCAAATTAAAGTTCAGGATGTTGTAATTGCAACTTTTATCTTTTCGATGTTGCCAAATTTGGCGTCAGAAAAAATATGATGAAAGTGACAGATCCTTTACGACACGCTAAGCTCTTAGCGGTACGATTCATCTTCAGTAGCATCTGTCTTTTTCCTGTTCATCTTTTCCTGAACCATACATTGAACTACATCTCTCACCGTTCAATGCTTGCACTGGCATTAGGACCCCAAACAGTGTCTTCTTATTTTCTTTATTGTCTCAATGATTCTTCGTTTTCGTGCCTACTCTTTTTAGCGCTCATGTGCTGTTTCTTTTGTCTAGCTGATGCTTTGCCATTCTTCTACTTGTCCCAATTTCGAATGCTTCCAATGTATCTTTTCGTAGAGTCCATGTTTCCGCTTCATATAACAGTATTACATTTTCTTATATTTGTACTTTCTACCTATTGTGTACGCAATGTGTTTTCAAAACTCAGCTTCACAAAAGATGATAAACTCCACATACTTCTCAAACACATTACTAACACTTCCAAAATATGTTACTAATCCTTTTATAGATATTATTAATATTGAACACATTATTAACACTTCTTAAACACATTACTAACATCCCTAAACAAAATTAGACTTATTCAAAAAGGATTAAATAAGTAACTACGTACATTCATACTATTCAATTGTCGGTGCACCCGGTGGGTGAGTGGTAATGTACGTTGCTTTATAACCAAAGCGTCCTGGTTCGATACCCGGTGGGGGGACAAGTCGTTTAGATCTCAATTTAAACTGTAAGTCTCGTTCTTCGTATGTCGTCTTCATTCAATGAAACACCTATTGGTTCAGCTTTACCAAGGACTTATATGTCGTAAACCTGCTTCCAGGTAAACTAACAATCAGTACTCTGATAGCAAAGTAAGTGTATTTTACGCTTGTTGGAAGCTTACCATGTCAAGTGTACAAACTTGTGTCATCATAGCAAGTGTAAAGCTTGAATCATACTTACTAGTTGGCACCTGACACACTTGCTGCAAGTATGCCACATCAAGCGTGAAACAAGCCTGGCATGACACTTGCGGCAAAATGTATAAACACAATTATCTACGTTCAGCTTGACTCAAACTTGTAATATACAAAGGGCGCTCAAACAATTCTACACAATGGGTCATAAGTTTTTTAATAGTAATATTAGGACCATAAAATTGTGTGTGCTTGTACTTGTGTCCTCTATGTACATACGTATGTTACTCAATGTATCCTCAATCCGCTTTGACATATTTAGCCCACCGCTCTTTCCATGCCGCAAATGCACTTTGGTAAAAAAACAAAAACAAAAAAAAAACGGACTCTGACTATTACACCACTGTTTCACACAGGCAATGAGTTCTTGATCACTGACAATCTGCCTACCACGAAGGTGGGCCTTGAGACGAGCAAACAGAAAAAAATCGGACGGGGCCAGGTCCGGACTATAAGAGAGTTGAGGGACCACTTCCCATCCCATCCATTTTCTGCTGTGTGTGATTGACAGATTGGGGCATTATCTTGGTGCAGTTTGACTTTATTTTGGATCTTCCGTCTTTGTCTTTAGAGCACGTCGCAGCATTGCCAGTGACAAACATACCACTCCTTACTAATTGTTGCGTCACGTACCAAAAAGTCTATGAAGACTATGCCATGGTAATCCCTGAAGAGTATGGCCATTAATTTGTCCACTGATCTGATGAGTCTTAGTTTTCTCTTCCGTGTAGAACCGGGATGACGCCAATCCATGAACTGCGTTTTACTCTAAAGATCCATATGAAACATCTTCTGTGATCACACCATCAAAGCATTGTAAAGAGTCACCACTGAGCGCGTTCTGGAGTTCGAGAGAAATTTCCTTCAACTTTGTTTTCTGTTCCCTTGTGACCAAAGTGCGTTTACGGCATGGAAAGAACGGTGAATTAAACGCGTCACAGTGGATGGAGGATACATTGAGTAAGACGCGTATGTACACAAAGGACACAAGCACATGCACACAAAATGTTATGGTCCTAGCGCTACTATTAAAAACGTTATGAGCCATAGTGCAAAACTTTTCGAGCGTCCTTTGTAAATTTAAATTGGTATAGTCAATTTCAAACTTGAATGAAGTTTGTTATATCAATCGTAACCACACAAGCGAAAATCAACTGAAAATCAAGCTTGCCATAAGCTTGTTTGCTATGTGGGTACTACCATTGAATTGTCATAAATAAAACCAGAGGGCATCAGGTAGTTTTCAGTCTTTAACTAATCCAGTCAATATGAGACTGTCTTTTCCTGTGAATTTTCAGAAAAGTCTATGTGTAAACATGTTTGCTTTTTTTCCACAACGCAACATTCTTTTTTTTCTAGCTACAGAATTCTTTGCTTTCACATCTCGAAATAGAAATTCCAATTCTATTTACATTATTGGGGCTTCGTCCAAACGTTTACGTCAACAGAAGAGAAATTAAAAGTGTTTAGCAACATTGAAACAATAGGTACTACAGCACAAGAAACTCTGTTGGAACTTCGTTCAGAAATTTCATTGGTTGATTTTTCTTTTCTTTTTCTGTCCTTTGCAGCATCTCTCGGAAACATGTCGTCGTAACATCTTTCAACACTAGCTATGGAAAGCCCCGCTTACACTACACTAGCCATGAAATATCTCGTTTGGTCGAATAATTACCACGATACTCTGCGGTACGCCTGGTCCTCAGTTAATTCCCCGCGGAGTAGGCTACGTTAAGGACAGTATTTCAGATCTCTGTTAAACAAAAGCTGTAGGACCCATCCTTGAAGATTCGTATATTAATACTAATCATCCAAACTATCAAAGGTAACGGAAAGATCTAATTCTATCAACATTACCAGATGAAAAATGAAAATGAAATCCATCAACGTACAGACAAGTTGGTTTTGTGAGGGTCCGAGGTCTGTCTGGGTGTGAAATTTAGGAAAAATGAATATAATTTTGCCAGAAATGATACTAATTTCACACAAAAAATTTGTAATTTTGGGGAGGGTCCGGAACCCCAGGACCCCCTCTGTACGTTTCTGCGTATGATGAATGTACGACTCATTTGTAGCTCAAGCAAATGTAAGTTTGAATATGTACAAAAGTGCATGGATAAGTTTTTGTCTGACCCAAAACCCCAGCGACATGCTGCGGCCATTCTGGCAAGAATATTCTAACCCTTTTACGATATAATAATAATAATCCCGGCATTGATTTTATGTGACTGAAAGGAACGCGGAGAAAACCTCAGTGTGATGGTAATGAGATTCGACCCCATTACGAGGTGAGCACGCTTATGCTGAATTACCTTTCTCAGCTATTGAAATACCTACATACATCCCATTTAGGGGCTTGGACTGACGACAGGCGGTTTCTGTTCAAAAGTTCAAACAAGGACGAGGTGTCAGATAGTGAGTGCAATAGCTCTCAATAATTACAACTTTTTCTTGAATTTAGTACTTATGTTTACAACAGCTACCCAGTTGGCATCAATGATGCTTCATCAAAAGCGAAATTGGAAGAACTTAAGCGGGAATCGAACCCGTAATCGCTCGCGCAGAAAGTAGTTAACTTGGCTTAGTAAGAACTAGACAGTATCATTATGTTCCATAAATGAATTATTATTATTATTATTATCTTGAAATTTAGTTGGGTTTAAATGCTATAGTAAAAGATAGTCATTAAAAAAAAAACATGGAAAGTTTCCACTTACACATTATTTGAGCTCTATTAATTTTACTATTATTTAAAGTGTTATTTGTTTCACTCTGAAGCGGATTAATATTAACAATAATAAACATTATTTTCAGTATTTGGGGAATATATTCAAAGTATCAACCATCAGAAAAAGGTAAAAAATAAATAAAGAATTTTGCTACCCTGTTTAGAACTGATTTCAATTTCTCTTCGTAGCTCGGTGACTCATTGAATTTTCAAAATGATTTCACTGTTTAGCAGTCAATATAATTATATATGGAATTATTATTAAATCTGTTTAAAAAAAAAAAAACATTAACAAAAACTATAAAGCAATTAAATTTGTAATCATATTTTTCTTTGAATGTGTATTCAACAAATTAACAATGTAAATGAAAGAATAAGGAAATGGTTAAGTGAATTAACTAAAACAATTAGTAAAAGTTACTCAACACTTTTTTTTTTTTTTTGCTGGACTTATAATCAGTAAAATGAAGACATCTGAATTTAATAACAGCAATAATGGAATAAGCATACATTGTTGTGAAAATTAGAATGTAATTTCTGAATTTAGTAGCAGGATAACAGTCAGTGCACGTAAATCATCTCTAATGAAGATACGAAGACATTTGTGTTACTAAATGACAAATATTTATATAGTGTTATCTTTAGTATGATTGCAAATAATTTAAAGTATAAATAAGGCTTAAATATTAGGCTTAAAGTTTAAGGCTTATTGATATAAGATTTACTATATATGATGTCTACGCAACTTTTTTTTGGGAAGGTCATAGAGACCCTTATAAAAAAAATACTTCTTAAAAGTTTTACCAATAAAGATTTGGGAGGTTATTCAACTATCCTCGCTTCTAGAGATTTAATAATAATAATAATAATAATAAAAAGAGCGACATATACAAGAATCGAATCTTATGGGAAATCTCAAGTGCTACTAACTTTTCAATCGAGGGATAAAGCCAACTTATATTTGTAAGATTCACAATTGTTAACAGAGTTTGAAACTTGAAGCCAAAATACCAAAAGCCCTTATACGTAGGTCCGCTAGATATGACCAACGAAGAAATTTTAGACAATTCAGAGTGTACTTATCCTATAACCAGTGTACAACAATTAAAACAAAAAAAGTAATAAATGCGCAAGTTAAAAGTCACCTCCGTGACACTAAACTAATTGAGTTCCAATTACTAACTCTAAAACGTCCATAATTCATCAGTGTCTATAGAGAAAGATTCGAAGTAAACCCAAAGTTTCGGAAAATTAGACAATGTCATGTACGTTTTTTTCCCCCTAAAACACACAATAGATACATGTCCTAATGAAAAGTTATGTATTCAATATACTCTTCCGATACATCCGCTTCCATGTAATAACCCTAGAAAATGTGTTAATTGCAGATCCTCTAGTCATTTATCGAATGATTCTAAGGGCAAGGCTTATCAAACACAATCAAAAATAAAAATCGTATCATGGAAGAAGAAATCATCTCCTACAAAGAAGCAGTACAAAAGTTAAAGATAAAAAAGAAATTGTTACAAAGTATGAAACTAATCTTACAAAGAGCAATCATATACAGGACAAGCATCGTGCAAATGACAAAGTTAAGTTTGAAACAAAATCTAGCGAACCTAAAAGCGTTGATAATAGATAGATGTCCTAATCCACAAGAAAGTTACTTCCCAAAAGTTACTTACTTGTAACTAAAGATAATAATAAATGGCTTAATAATGATGGTACTGACCCTAATATCACAACGAAAGAAGATGTTATATTAAGATATGATTTATTCTCTGACATAAAAAAAAAAGAAATGTCTAGTAATAAAAAAAAAAGTTTCAATGTCTGAATCACTCACTTTTACAAGATTCAATCGATTTATAGCGAGAACCAAAGTGATACACCAACTTCAAATCAAGAGATGCCAATTATTACTCCAATAAGCAAACTAAAACAACATAATGAACAATCCTTAACGAATTTCACGGAAAATGAAGATAAAAAGAATGTATTCAAGTCTTTTATAGTGCAAGAAAAATCCAACAACATCAGAAAAGATCACTTAAAATCAGGGTTTAATCAAGGAAATCGTCCGAATAAGTAGGAACAACTCTTGTTAAGTTTCTTTGAAAAGATCAACCTGATGGCATTAATTCTCAACTATATATATACATCCTTCAAAGAAGCTATGAATATCATTAATAACAGTTAACGATTAATACAACTCACTTCAGTTAATCTAATATATTTGCACTTGTATATATATTTTACATTTTTTAGTGTTGTGAGTTTTACTAATTTTTGTTTCAGTGCTGTATGTGTGAGTTTTAAAAGTTTTTCAATAACCTTTGAAGGAAGTATAACTATGATAGTAGACGCAAGGGAAAGATAATTTTAAATATCGTAGTTCCCAGCCGCCATCACATAGAGAAGAAGAAGAAAAAAAAAGAAAGTAGCAGGATAACATTACCGTACAGTACTTTACGGCAGGGATTCCGCCAGGATTTTCAGTTTCGGAGGGTGTAAAGTCAAAATTGGGAAGGTGTAACTGGGATTTTGCACGGTTTCTATCAATTTTTGGCCGTAAAATTTTTATCAAGTTGTGGGGTGTTCTTGAGAATTTTTTTTTGGGGGGGTGACACCCCCCACAGAGGCGTCTGGTGGAATCGGAAATTTCTTACTTTAATTTTCCAAAATAGTATTCTCTCAAACGAGAATTCACATTTGCTCGAAAATGATAATAAAAGATAGATCAATCTACGAAACGGTATACGATAAAAAGAATAACAATTTCAAATATTTTTTGACAGCAGCGCAAGGAAGTTGAGGGCGAAAACCTTTGTAACAGTAAATTCTGGTTAGATCTAAACGCTCTATGTTCTGGTCAGAAGAGAAATACACTAATGCAATAGGTTCTAGACAGTACCAGTCAGGTCCAAGCTACTATCTAGGTTCTACTTGAGAAGCGAAATACAATGATGATAGACTGCAGACGGAACCGATCAGATCTAAACTTTCTAGACTCTCCTCGAAAAGATAAATACAATGATGCAATAGCCTCTAGACAGTACCGATCAGGTCTGAGCTGCAAATACGTACTTATCGCTTAAAAATTTGACTAGCCAGACTTGACATAAATTACAGCTATTATAATCAAGTATATAGACTAAAAGTTCTTTTCTTTTGCTTCGCGCTAAAGAATTACATCAAACTTTTATTTTGCATTTAAACATTTTTAATATCCTTGCTTCATATACTATCGGTTTCTGGTGGTATGTGAGAAATGTATGAAGGGGAAATCCCCCACTGGCTAAAATAAACGAATCATTTTATTTAACAAATATAAATCACTTTTTAAAACGACATTAATCTGACAACGAAACTTAAAAAGCAATCTTGACCTTTTCCATTTCCTTAAAAGCGTGTTTATTGCTTCACGCCATGTGAACAGGGTAACGACACATTCCATCTTCTCAAGTACCCTGAACGCACACTTGCACTTCTCGTGAATACAACTTCGGCACGCAATGCATTGAACCAACACTTACAAATGCACAAATTAAAACTTCTGACCAGTAGAAAATTAGTAAATTGCTTCCTTTACATGTAGCTTAATCAACGAGATTTCTTTGATTAATCATGTTCTGATAACTATAAACAAAAATTAAGATATTAAAGATAAATACCAGAAGCTTTCTTAACTAAACGAGTTGGATGTGTTCTATTATTATGTACTTTTAGGACACCATTAATAAATAGATGCAAAGAATTAGGTTATAAGAATTTTCTAGGAAATACTTTACAGCTTACAAGTATTCATCCACCAATTCCAGTGACAAAGTGACTAAATATCGCTACCAACACACTGGTTCCCAGTATGATTCACAGTTCAGTTCCTAATTATGATACTATTTTTAGCCTGGCTGCTATTTTTAGCCACCCATTTCCCTAATAAAAAATACTCGCTATTACCTTAAATGACTGACTGTCCAGCCCATGAAACACAAATGAATTTAAATAAATAATGTTAAATGGACACCATTTTTAAGATTGCATCGGATGCTGAACTGCTGTAAGGAGTAAACTTATTTGGGGTAAGCTTTTATTTATTTATTTCCATGGAGTATCTTGTGAGTAGTAGCAATAGGAATAGGAATATTTACAGTAATAATAATAGTTATACTAATACAATAGCAGTAGGAGGAGGAGGGATAGTAGTAGCAATAATAATAATAATAATATCAGTAGTGTCAATAGTAATAGTTGCAGAAATAAGAGTAGTAATGAGATTAATAATAGCGATAGTAGTAGTAGTAGTAGTAGTGGTACATAGACCAAATGTGAACTACCAAATGTTTGGCTTTCGACATTGTATAGAGAACTGCTATTGTAATTATAAGACATATGGTTGAAATCAATTCTAGTCCATCCCTATAAGGATTCAAACTTTTGTTATATTAAAATATTCAGACTTTAAATTCCAACTGAAAGCTTAAATTGAAAGAGAATTTGTGGCCATTTTCTTTTTTGTCGTTTAAGCTGTCAATTGGAATTTAAAATTTGAACAATTTTGTATAACAAAAGTCGAATCTTGAGATGGATTTGCTTGCAGTATTTTAAAATTACAATAGGGATGTAGTAGTAGTAGTAGTAGGAGGAGGAGGAGGAGGAGGAGGAATAGTAATACCAGTGGTAGTAGTAGTATTAATAAATACAATATAATCTTTATTAGTTTCGCAATCAACTCTGAATACCATTATTAAAACAAAGCATTTCTTTAAAAAAAAAAAAACGTACACAGACGTTATTTGACAATTGCTGAAAAATTCCAAATTAATTAT